>QLPI01032891.1:0-24568 GCA_003314275.1 Chroogomphus rutilus
GATGAGGTGAGCCAGCCCTTGGGGTAGGTATGGGGCCGGGTAGAGAGTGTGGGGTAAAACCCACTCCTAAAATCATGGAAATATTAACGTAGGTTTCTCATGATGAATAGAACTTCAGTGTGAAGTTGCGTCCTGATCTGGGAATAGCTGGGGGAGATATTGCAGTGTGAATGTTGAATATATATATGAAGTGACTCAATGGTCCCTGGTTCTAACACTAGTACTTGGTATTTCCCCCCTTAGCCTTAATTTCTGCCTCAAGTCTTCTAGGCATACTCTCTATCAAATTCTGACACACCTCTGGTGGTATGTTATTCCATACCTCCTCTACTCTCTCCCAAATTTGCCAAACTCCCTTGGGTAGTGTTGGATACTCCTTAACCCTGTTTTTTGCATGATCCCAGAGGTGATCAATAGGATTCATGTCTGGAGACTGTGCAGGCCAGTCAAGGAGAGTGATATTGTTGTTTTGCATCCAGTTCTTGGCCTTCTTTGACTTGTGCTTTGAGTCATTGTCCTGTTGAAAAATTACCTGTTCCTCATGAATTCCACTTTCCTCCTGGCTCAGCAGCAGGTGGTCCTCCAAAATGGACACAAACTGATCAGCATCTATCTTCCCCTGCAAGCTGGCCAACACCATTCCATCCCATACACCCCCATACCATAATGTTTCCCCCTCCAAACTTGATTGTCCCTTGCACCTCTCTCTCAATCAACCCCTCCCCTTCTGTTTCCAGACCCACTGCCTCCCATCTGACCCAAACCTGTTGATTTTGGTCTCATCTGACCAAATGATCCTCTTCCAGTCCTCTACAGTCCACTCTCTATGCTTCAAAGCAAAGGTTAACCTCAGCTGTCTATGCCTGGCACTGAGGAAGGGCTTTTTCTTCTTCACCACAGCCTTGAATGAATGTTTCCTGAGAACTCTTCTGACTGTTTCTGAGGAGACTGGGTGGAGGATAATTGTATTGATGTGTTTGGTGACCTGAGTAGCATTGGCAGCTCTGCCAGTAGCAATTTGTGATAAAATAGCATGTTGATCTCTAGAGGAAACCTTAGGGGGATGACCTCCAGAGGAGCAGGGCTGGTTGGGATGGAGAGTTCTGAGAGTCCTGGATATTGGACTGGCTGAGGCCAAATCTTGAGGCAATGGTGTGAGTGGAATGACCATGAGAGGCCAAGGAGAGGATGTTTTCTTTTTGAGCAGAGAAAGTGGGGTGCATTGGAGGGTAGTGAAGTTCTGGACATGTTGGAGGGGATTAAATACCTTAATTTAAGTTCTCATGAAAGATAAGGTTACCAGAGTAACCATGTATCAAGGGTTGCATGTTATATAATAGATGGAGAATCAGATTCTGATTGTTCTGATACCATCTTACAAAACTGAGTCAATGGGCCCTTGATTTGAATTGCCCATATCTTCATCACCCATGATTGGAGTTATATAAAATTTTAATGGTTGCATAGCCCTGATCAGATTCATTCTTTGATGAACCAACACTTTTTTCATATATGTTTTACATTCAAAGCTATTCAATGAATAGTCCAAAAGCAGCAAACATTGACTCAGTTTTGTGAGTCACTGTATATCACACATCTTAGTCATGTCATGTGTCACGCTGAGCCTAACCATCAACAACATAGGCCTACATTTTCTAGGAATCCTGAAGAGTTGGTGAGGGCACAATCACAGAAAACAATACCATGACTGTCTTAGGTGTCACTTGTGACATATCAGCAGCCATCATGAGAGTTGAGTAGAAATAATCAACACAAAGAAAGAAATGTATCAGATATGGTGGGTAGATACCTCCATTAGGCCCAACAGAGTTAAGAATTCTAACTTTTCAGATGTAGATTCCTAACAACCCAATCCCTTGTTATGCTACTGATTGCGGCATGAGATTGACTATGATAATGCGCCCTGACATATATCCAAAACACACTTTGGACGTGGAGAGGGCATGTGTAAAGAACTCGCGGAATTCAGGGGCAATCCAGGAAGATTGCAGTGATGAGTCAGTCAGAACCCAGTCCCTACTGCCTGAGATTAAGATCTGCGGCTGCCCAGGAGGAGAGAGATGAGAATGGCCCTGAAAGACATGTGTGACTCTGCTTCCATCTGGGAATTGGAATGATTTGTGTTCCGATAGTAGTGTTGAATTGCCATTGGTAATGTCCCATATATGGACTGATATGTCCAGCCAGTCAGACACGACGTGCGTGCCATCAGATGAGAACGCAACGGACCCCACCCCTGAATCTGCTTCGAATGTACGCTCTATCGTTCCAGTGCTTGTATCCCATATTCGGACTGAGTGATCGTGCGAGCCAGACGCGAGACGTAATCCATCGTAAGTAAACGCAACGGAATCCACCGATCCTGAATGGCCAGTGAGTAAATGCTCTACCTTCTCTTGAGATACATTCCAAATGCGGACAGTGCCGTCCGCACAGCCCGACGCTACACGTCTCCCATCAGGAGAGAATGAAACACATTGAACCATATGTGAATGTCCCTTGAATTTTCGCTTTATCTTTCCAGTAGATGTATTCCAAAGAATGACTGACGTGTCGTCTGATCCGGACACGATGTATCTTCCATCAGATGAGAAAGTAACGGAGTTCACGCAATCCTCATGATCCTCGAGTACATGCTCTATCTCCCCAGTGGTGGCATTCCAGACTCCGACGGTCATGTCCCACGACCCAGACACGACTCGTGTGCCGTCAGGGGAGAATGCAATTGAACTCACCCATTCTGAATGTCCCCCAAGTGCCTTCTCTCTCTTTTCCCTGGTCATCTTCCAAATAGGGGCCATTGTCGCGCGCGAACCAGAGAATACGCTTGCACAGTCACGTGAAAAGGACCGCCGATCTTCTGTCTCCAAGTCGCTCGTCAAATTCCAAATCTGGACTGAACCGTCATACGCAGCAGATGCCACGTATTTCTGGTCGGGCGAGAATGCGACAGACGTCACAGGACTCGCATGTCCTTTGAGCACACACACTGTCTGGCCGGAAGCTACATGCCAAATACGGACAGACTGATCCCATGATCCAGACACAACGCGCGTGCCGTCGGAGGAGAATGCAACAGACGTCACCGAATCTAAATGTCCCTGTAGTATGTGCTCTAATTTCCCGCTATCCGTATTCCAAATACGGACAGACCAGTCAGCAGAACCAGACACTATACGCATCCCATCACGTGAAAAGGCAACTGAGAACACCGGAAATGAATGTCCCTTGAGTATATGCTCGACTGTCCCCGCAGTAGCATCCCTAATGCAAACAGAGTTGTTACCCAACCCAGATGCAACATGTTTCCCATTGGGCGAGAACGCAACACAGGGTGTTGGCAAATCAAGTACTTGAATGCACTTTGTCTTCCTTGTGGTGACATCCCATACACGGGCAGTGGTGTCATCAGAAGCAGACACAACACATGTCCAATCAGGCCAGAAGGCAACCATAGTGACTGGACCTGAATGTCCTTGAAGAATATATTCTACCTCCCCTGTTCTCGCACTCCAAATTCGAATCGAGCCGCCCATGCAGCCAGACACAATATGTGTCCCATCGGTCGAGAAAGCAACGGACGACACTCCTTTTGAATGCCCCGCCAGTATGCGCTCAATCTCCCCCGTAGTAACATTCCAGATACGAACGAAAGAGTCTGCACACCCAGACACAACACGTGTCCCATCAGGAGAGTATGCAACGCAGCATACAGGTGAAGGGTGTGTCATGAGATGCTCGGATGATCCCCATGACTCAGCAATACCCACCACCACTCTAGGTAATTTACGAAACAATGTCGGATAGTGATGTCTTATCAGCGCTCGTTGAGGGATCCATGCGAGTGCTGAGCCATACGTGTTCAGGCAGTGGTCTTCCATTGCCTCGAACGCCATCTGGAGGTAGCGACGAGCATCTTCCAGTAGCAACCTGAGGTGGGAATCATTCTTGGAATATTTCTGGGCAAATAGTGAGCTAAATTCCTCAAGCATGTTGATTACTAACCAAGTTGATTTCTTTTGCCATGCTGAGAGACCTCAGCCCAGATCCAAGCTCTCCAAGCGCACTCAGGCACTCCAACCAGTGCAATAAATGTGTATTCGCAAATGTCTCAAGTTCTCTGAGCATCGGTAGATTGTCTTGACGTGGGGATGCTAGAGCCTCTACAAGATGGGGGGCCCAGTACAAGCTTGAGTATCTGAGAGTCTCAGGAATAACGCTAGGATCAGGAATTTGATGGGGTAGGCCGACCATGGCAGGATCAGGTAAATTACAGATATTATGTCGGAGAAACCTATTCAACCAGTGGAGACACTTGACGGTCATATTGCGGTGGGTATCTGAAGTATCAACGCTGTGTCTATGGCAACGTTTCGGATTCACGATGAACTCTCCAAATGAGGCGTGAAAGATGGTGATGGTACCGCTCTCAGGGACATGAATCACGGATTGCAAAGGCAACAAAGCAAATTGAATGTCGCGTTTTTTCAGATTCAGTAGGGATCCGATGTGTTCCATGGAAAGGGGTGTTTGAAGGCAGACCACCACAGCTAGTACATCATGTCCATTGAGGCTTCCGCTCCCGATTGGGTGGGGAAAGGCCGAGTCTACAATGTGCTGGTAGAGTGTGTCAATCGGCGTAGTATGGGGTGGTGACATGAGAGTAGAACAAAGGTGGGTGATCTCCGTCAACCGAGCTCTATTATCTTTATTTCTAGCACCGATATAACGAATTGCCGTTGCAGCATAAATGAACAGATCTGCACACAATTCGAGAAGAATTCCAAACTCATCCGCAGGAGGCCACGAAGGCAAGCCTGACGAGAATCGATCCATCGCGGCAATTTCAGCCAAGGATCTTTGGAGGTATGTGCGAATATCATTTTGTACCACATACTGTGTGGCTTCTTGGAGAGAAGTTTGGATGACAACGGGAATATCAAGGGAATGAATGGGAGGAAGGCTAAAAACCCTTTCAATCCAACTCTCGGGTCGGCTCGTAATGAACACCCTGAGGGGTATGTTGGTCATGGCATCAAGTATTGCCTTGATCAACATTTCTACTATCTCCGGTGCTGAGCATTCGTCCAAGGCATCTATAACGATGATATAATAAACCCTTTGTTGATTTTCAGTAGCGATCTTGACGGGATTGACGACCAGGCATCGGAATTGTTCAGATAGATCATTCAGATCAGCAACATTACGTTTCCTCTTCAGAACTTCTTCTATGGAGGAGTGTATTTTTGCGTTTGATTGAGCAAGCTGACTGGCGATTGTAGGAATGATGCGACGTGCATCCGTCAATCCTGAGCGAGAGCAGAAGAAGCTGCCCCCAAGCTTGTTTTGCGCATCTAGACGTTGGCAAAGGGTGTGGGCAATGGTTGTTTTCCCTGTACCGAGCTGGCCGTTCAGCCAATAGACGTTCGGAGTTGAAGGGTTATGTGCCCAGGCTTCTAGATCCTCCAATATCTGCACGCGGGTGTGCTCCATGCATCCATGCGGTAGGTCACCTTCGGCGCCGTACCGTGTGTCATAGGATGCGTGCTCCACGGGTTTCAGTAACGCTAACGGATCCTCCGAGACATCTGTACTGTCTTGAGTATGGAAGCAATGTCATCGAGCGGCGCCGCACTTACTGATGGTATTCTGGTTGACGGAATTCTGGTTGATTGTACTCTGGAAAACAACATCACCCTGCGCATCTGCAACAGAAATATGATTAGAGATTGGCTCTCAGATATATTGAATTCATCGCGAAGAATCTCACTGATGGTGTTCCCAGTAGCTGTGAATTCGATTCTAGGCGACGACATCGATTATCGGTTCAAATGCCAAAGTTTCTGCTTGGGACTGACGTCGACTCCGTGAGGTAGGTCGAAAGACAAGAGTGTGTGACGTGGGAAGCACCACGTGCGAAGGCGATGCTAGCGCCAGAGGTCTAGCCTCAGTACTCCTTTTGATTTTGAGCCAAACCGATAACTCCACGAACCTAAAACCCTATTTCCGTCTGGCCTTAATCCACATGTAACTTTTCAACTCAATATTTGCGCAGGACCGAGATCACAATTGGGGGACACGGCCGCCATAAGGTATATATACCAGACTCATCCCTAGCAAGTGAGAGAGAATGTGAGTAGAAACGGTCCCACTGATCCATCCACCCATATAGATGGTCATAATACACATGCTTTGCATGCCGAATCACCTGGGCAGGAAGGCACTCATTCAACCGTGGGCAACGGCAGGAAACCATTGTTGATACGTCACGACGGTGAGTGCCGCTAGGAAGGATAACTGGAAAGGCTGACTTGGGGATAGTAGTCAAGGCCAACATGACCAAATGTGGTTATGTGAATCTCTTTGTAAATTGACCATGGATGGGACACACTCTTCTATGTGGCCCTCTGCCAACACAGTTTTGAGAAGCTAAAGGGTCACTAAAGTGAGAAACTGCACATTGATACCCAAGACTTGTCAACTTCTGGCTGAGTGCTTGGGCAGCAATGAGGAAATGATGGTTCCAATCCAAGTGCATCCACCTCAAGTGTCCTGTAGCAGAATGATGCTGTATATTGCATCATAAATATTTAAGCTTACTTCGCAGAAAAATGTAGTCTATAAAAGAGCTCAAATGCAACCCCCAAAAATGTAATTCACTTTTGCCTCCTTCCACCTCTTGTGCACCTCACAAAATTCACTGATTTATTATTCCATTCATATCACACAGGTCTTAACTACACCAGTTATAAACAGATGGGGATATTCCAAAGGAAAGTATGACTAATATGACATGGCAACCCATGCAGATCAAATTATTCCAAAATGTTCAAGTCTTCATCATGCATACATCACACATCTAGGTCATGTCATGTGTCACACTATGTGTCAAATTTTCATATTCTCATACATCTCAGATTGTGTGCCTTCTTGGTTAATGTGTACTACTGATGCTCAGTACTGGGATCTAGCACCCAGAACACATCTCCTATCACCACAAGAAAAATGTGCAAACTCACAATGCACTAAAACATCAAGATGGGATATGAGACCGATGAAGACGATGCATAGAAGGCTGAAATGGAGGTGAAACAATTGGAGAGGTAGCAGAAATGGGAGGTGGAGGCTGCCTGAGTTGCTGAGGAGGTGGCAAGAGCTGAGGCCAAAGAGAAAGAGAAAATGGATGCTGCAGTGAAAGCAGTGGAGGCAAAAAGGGTGGGGGATAGTGATTGGCGTGGGTATTGGAAACCCGCGCAGGTAGCGGGTACGGGTAGCGCGGGTAAGGTCAGGGTCAGGATTTCCAACCCGGCCCAAACCCGCACCCGCAGGCGGGTATGCTTATATAAGTCACAAATACGGTTATATAAGCGAGGTTAGTGCTGAACCTTGCTTATATAACCGTACCCGTGCTGCCGTCGTCTTCATCAATGTTGGAACCACTGCCAAGCACTTTGCCTTTACTTTGCAATTTGGCCCAATCTGGACCAGAGCAGGACTTTACTTGGTTGTTAGCAACGCTGCCCATGCTGCCATAGCCCCATTCGACAAATTTGGGCTCATACAAGTTGGGCTTGCCGTTCTGAGAGGCAGACAAACGGCAACCATAGACTCAACCATTGAGCATGCGCTGGCCATCCTTGCGACCCTTGTTGGAAGAAGTATATCCTGTACCAGCACCGGCCACCAGCAGGTCCAGCATCGATCACCCGGCGATTATACACACAGCAGCGACATAAACCTACGTGGGTTATTCCACCCAGGCACAACAACCAATTTTTATACAGTCCAAAACACCAATTTCACCTCTCTTTGTGCTTGTTCTCTGGAATGCACGCAGACTCTGATACCCGGTGGCAATGTATAGGATTCATTTCGCAATTGGTAACTCTTTGTGTTGCTTCTTGTATCTATCTTTCGCTTTCCATCAACCTTCTCCCGGATGGCTCTCTTCCCACTGGCGTATCCCTGTTCACCCTACACTCCATGCTCTCCACACGCATTCCCACATACATCAAAGTCTCAAACGCTCAAAGCATAATTCTGACGACACAAAGTCCTTCCAACATCCCCACAAGTTCACATGCACACTCAGTTTAAGGATATTTCACCAATAAAATGAGGTCTTGAGGTTAAACGCCCGTCAGACATGACTGGCGCTAGAGGAACGCTATCTTGATATACCCGGGAGCACTCAGCTTCCTTTGAGGAGATGACACGGCTGCCTGTGCTCATGCGGTGGGCCAGAGGTACACCAGCCTTGTGTGGAGAGCATCCAGGACACAAACTGTAAGTCCAGGAGCCAAACATGTCGCATCGACAGCTGACGCAGCAACAGTGATCACGCAGACTGGCACATGGGGCACGGACACAGCGGTGTGCTCATGCATTTGTGCCAAACTGTATGACAGGCTGGAGGTCACCACGGAGGGCATCCAGGATGCGAAATGTAAGTCCAGGAGCCAAATTTGCTGGTAGTTCTTAATGACATGTCTCAGCCGGCCAACCTCCTGCATGCAATGCTCGTGTGTGTCGCATCGACAGCTGATGCCACAAAAGCGATTGCGCAGACTGGCACGTGGGGCATGGATATGGCAGTGTGCTCATCTCCCTGGTTGTCAATCCTGTCAAGCCCGCTACTGAAAACGCACACGGCGCATATGGTGCATACGACGCATATGACGCGTATGGTGCGTATGATGCGTATGGTGCGTATGGTGCATACGATACATACGGCACGTACGACGCATACGGCGCGTATGGTGCATACGATGCGTATGGTGCATATGGTGCATACGACGCATACAGCACGTATGGCACATATGACGTGTATGGCACATATGGCACATACGGCGCATATGGCACATACTGCGCGTATGGCACATACAACGCATATGGCGGGTACAACGCGTACAGCATGTATGGCACATATGACGCATACGGCGCATACGGTGTGTACGGCATGCCAGTTCATACTCCAGGCATTGCTGGAACTCTGCCGAACATGTGAGGTTTTCCCTGTCGGTGACTCAAGCACCTCGGAGAATTACTTCTTGACACTAGAGTTGATTAGTGTTCTTAGAGGGATTCTTCCAGAATTGGTAGAATGCTGAGTGCACACTCTATATGCCATCTGTAGATATACCCCAATACAATTCCAACTTTTTGGCTTTAGGTTAAGCACTTTTTTGTGCACCATTTCAGGTAATATCCTGAGGTCAAAGGCAGTTGTAGTGTTGTCTGCTGAACCCACGGGTAAGAACAATACCCATTGTGGGTCACGGGTAAAAGCAATACCCGTTAAACCTGTGGGTACCTGTACCCGTACCCGCAATAACCCGCTACCCATTGCTATGGGTACGGGTATTCTCGGGTACGGGTAGGCACAAAATACCCGGGGGTTACCTGTGCCAATGACTAGTGGGGGATGAGGAGGCTGCTGTAAACCAGGAAGCAGGGGAGAAGCCAGCCAGGGAGAAGATGCTGGAGGCAGCTACTGCTTCCCAGGCAGCTGAGGAAGAACTTGCCAAAGAAAATGGCAAATTGGCTAAGATGGAGGCAGCAAAGGCTGCAGAAGACAGACAGGAGGTGTCAAGCTTCGGTAATACCAAAGATGCGGGTGGGGAGTGGCCAAGTCCTGCAGGTTGAAAGTAGTAGCTTTGGCTTCAGCATACTCATGTGTTGCACCCTACTTTCTGTGCATGCCACCAATTTGGAACAGAAGGGATACTTGGGGAGTGCCAAAGGTGCCGGCCTGAGTAGAGGACTTTACAGGAGAAAGGGAAGGTAAGGGGCCTAAGCCTAGTCGATACCCAGAATGAGGGAGTATGTACATGCATGTCCTACTTATATAGGTTAAGAGGCCACATGTGGAATAAGGAAGGTGGGACAATAAGGTATGCAGAGCATGTGAGGGTATTGTCCACAATGAGTAAAAATAGAATGGAGGAATGTAGACAGGGATAGAACAATGAAAGTAGAATAATAGGGACATAGGCAAGGATAGGACAATAAGGAGTGACTGACTATAAAACAATAGGGTTGTGGCCGAGGATAAAACAAGGACAGGATGTCCCGAGGTGGGGTGGGTTGAGGAATAAGGAATGGATGGGGTAGGATTAATGGATAGTGAATGAGTCAGAATGGATGAGGGGTAGGGACTGGGAATGTGGATGGTGGATGTGCCAAGCTAAGACCGGCACACCAAGTGACTTGCATGTGTCTTGGGCACTTGTGCATAGGCATAGTCTAACTGCTTGGTCAGCACTGCCAAATTACCAGACACTCAGTATGTGTACTTGACAGGAGGCCAATACAGCCACCCAGATGACCAATGATCAGTGGGTGGAACGGGGACAAGAGGCCATGGATCAACAGGCTGAAATGGCTGAACAGACAGGAGAGCAGGTCCCCAAAGAGACAGGTGGGGAGGAGCTTTCCCAAGATGTGGGAATGCAAGATGAAACACCCAAAGTCCAGGGTGTCGAGGTCACAGGGGCTTCCAAGGTCTTGGGAGTCCCAAAGGTTCCTACATGCAAGAGGGGTAGGAGCATGGAAGCAGGGCCCAGTAAAGGGCCAGGGATGCAAGGGAGGGGTAAGAGTGAGCAGTCGAGAGGGGCTGAGGTGAGTGATAGCATCTTTATTTTTATTATTTATTGAAATCTTTTCAAATAGTGCAAGGAGGGGACCTCTGAAACGTGGTCTCCGACCATTTGTCCACTGTGCAAGGAGTGCACAAAACAGAATCACGAGTGCATTGTCCCAGGGACAGGGGCCGCATGCCAGAAGTGCAACCGATGGAAAGTCAAGTGCAACTTGGCTGTGCCATGGGTGTTGAGGGCCAAGAGTCACCTGTTTGTCCGGGAAAATGACGAAGAGGAGGAGGAGATGGAGCTGGAGAGTAAGGGAGAGGATTCTAGTGAGGAGGAAGAAGAGGAGGTGAAGGAACCACCGAGGAAGAGGCCGAGGCAGGCCTGTACTGTGAAGCCAAGTAAGAGGACTCCAGTGGCGGAAGTACCATGGACCAGGCCGTCGGGAGGTAGGTGGGTGGTGGAGTTACTGGAGGCCCTCGTTTGTAGGCAGGAAAGGATGACAAGACTCCTATTCCTGATGGCAGAGGGGGGTTCAGGACATGCAGGAGAATCAGGAGGAGTAGGAGTGTTGGTAGGAGCAGATGGAGAGGAGAGTTCAGAGGAGGATGAGCTAAAGGGTGATGGGAATGAGGGAGAAGGAAAAGCAAAGGAAAAGGAAGATAAAGGGAAGGGGAAACCAAAGGAGGATGAGGAGATGAGGGAGAATGATAATGATGAGACTTTCAAATAGTCTCCTAATGAAATTATTTTATTTTATTTTTGAGTGAAAGAAAGGAAAAAGAAAAGGCATGAGAAGCAAGAGAGAAGTGGGACAGGCTGAAATGTTCGGCTGTATCGGTTGTGGTAAATCGAAGGAAAGAGAGGGTGATGGATTACACTGAGAGAGATGTTGGGAATGGGAGGTCATCATAAGGTTGGAATAGAGTGTTGGGAGGTTGAAGAAGGGGGGAATTTGGGATGGATGTAAGGTTAGGATGATGTAGGGTCAGGATAGATAGGAGTTCAGGTCAGGACTGAGGGAATGGAGGGAATTAAGGTCAGGAAAGAGAGTGGAGAGGGGAAAATGGAGGGAAGTTTTGGGAGAGGGATGGCTTTGGGAGGGGAGATTGCATAGTTCAAAGGGTTTCTAGTTAGTTGCCACCCCCCCTTTTAGGTAGATGTCCCACTGTCTACTAAATGTTTTGGCTTCGAGCTAAGGGAACTTGGCCAAATGTGCCAAATGGCACCATTGACCAAGAGGTCCTAGCTAAAAACTTGCCAGCCTTTCGGGTATACAAGTGTGCACAAAGGCAGTTGCATTGACTAGGGCTATTGGCAGAGCTTCCAGCGATGGAACAGGATCCTGGGTGAGGCTTTTGGAGCAGTGGCAAGTGCTGACTGGAACAAGGCCATCAGGATGCACCTAAAAATATTAGTGGCGTGATGGAATGTAATATTGCCCAATACCCTGTTAATCAATGGATTATAGCAGGTGAGTGAGTTGTGACTGAATATTGCCAACCGATGGATCTAGTGACATGACAGATGGATAGGTGGACTGAAGTTATCCAGATGGAAAATCTAGTGGACATGTCTATGTGTTTAGCAGTACTAGATCAAGAAGGATTCTAACAGAGAATGACATAAAGGGAAATTTTTGAATAAACTATGAGAGGATGCTGATTGATCAAGCATGCCAAATAGATTGCCAAGGATGGGGTGTTGCTACAAGGTTGGTAGGAAAAACTGAAAATATCTTGAACTGGATGGTTTCCCACTATATACTGATACTTGGTCGGACTGCTGGGGTGCAGAGTTATTTTGACGGACACCTAGTAGGCAATTCTATGGATTCAGTAATGACTCAATTGGTAGTATTGTTAAGGAATTTGAGGGGATTTGGGTTAGTGAAGATACTAGGATTTTTTTATTTCCAAGAATAAGACAATCCTATGAAGCTATGAGCAGATCCTGAATTGGTTAGGCAGTTAGAAGAGGTTACCAAGGAACTCGGTTCTGATTAAGAAGATAGAAAGATCATTAAAGAGGTTTCTTATGGGAGCATATTCGTAAGGAATGACGGCATGGGAAGTAGTTTGATTCTGGGTATACTGTCAGGCTTCGGTAATGCTAAGGGTGCTGGCAGGAGTCAGCCAAGTCCTACAGGCCAGTAGTAGTAGCTTTGGCTTCAATATACTCGTGCATTGCACCCTACTCTCTGTGTGTGCCATCAATTTGGGATGGAAAAGGAACTCAGGAGAGTGCCGAGAATGTTGGCCTGAGTCAAGGACTTAACAGAGGAAGGGAAGGTGAGGGGGCCTAAGCCTAGTCAATACCCAGAATGAGGAAGTATATACATGCATGTGCTACTTATATAGGGTAAGAAGCAAGATGTTGAATATGGAATATAGAACAATAAGGTATGCAGAGCATGTGGGGGTATTGTCCACAATGATCAGGAATAAAATGAAGGAATGTAAATGAGGATAGAACAATGAAAATTGAATGATAGTAAATATGGCCAAGAATAGGACAATAGGGAGTGACCAACTATAAAACAATAGGGTCATGACTGAGGATAAAACAATGATTAAATGTCCTGAGGTAAGGTGGGCCGAGGAATAAGGAGTAGATGGGGTGGGATTAATGGATGATGAATGAGGAAGGAGTGGATGAGAGATGGGAATGAGGAATGTGGATGGTGGATGTGCTAAGCCAAGACCAACGGATCAAGTGACTTGCCTGCAAATTTGTCACCCATGTATGGATATAGACTGATTGCTCGGTTGGCAGTACCGAGTTATTGGATACTCGGTACATGTACTTGACAATTGACACCATTGTTCATGCATATGCTGCTTTCTTGCATTTGCTGCAGCCCTTCCAATTATCTCCTTTGCTGATCACAACCTCCCCAGACTAGTGCTTACACAGACCAAAATGGGGTGACATTGCCATCAGACCACATATATGTGGCTTAAAAATAATAGACAACTAGTCCATAGCTATAGAAACAATACAGCTATATTCTTTTATACCCCTCACCATTATTCACTTTTAATCCATAAATTGTTTGTCAGAAAGGTGATTGTCTGATTGGAAAGTATGCATTTAAGGGTAGCAGTGTGTATTCTAGCATTAAAATCCATGTCAAAGGAGTAGGAATGTTATTTTGATAGCATCATAAATTTACATGGTCAATCTTTCAGCCAAGCTCAGGGCTAGACCAGAATTCATCAAATCCCTGTCCTACACTTTAGACTCAATTTAAGGGCAAAGGCTTTAACTCAATTATTCATTGAACAAAATAAGTGTCTCAGTTGAGTGTTAGCGTCCGAGTTCGCATCAGGTCCGAGCTGACGTAAGTCGGTCCGAGTCGTGTGTTCGGAGTCGTAAGGACTTGGCTTCAACTTTGATGTTGCGCCCTCCTCGATCGTCAGTCCTTTATTTCGGAGGTTCGGAGAAGATAAGTTTTCGGAGTTCAAGAGTGAGAGGGAATACAAGTCGATATTTGAACTAAGGTATAGTACAGAAGTCTGGAGGTATTTATACATGCGATCCTTATTGTAACTAATTAGGAATGATCAAGAGAACAATAAGACGAACGAAAACGGAGTACAAGAAGAATATACATTGGTGTTACAATAAGACTATTGTTCAACGAAAAAGGAAGATGTCCGAGGTCCGAGGGTAACAATGCTGGTCGGACTCGGAGGTGGGAATGTAGGTTTGGACTTGGTTCGGAGTAGGGTTCTTTTGTAGCGCCCTATGTCGGATGTCCGGGATGTCGGAGTTATATCGCGGATATAACATTGAGTAAATTCTCTTGTTTAATGAAAACCATCATTTCCCCATTCCTTCCCAAGCACTCAGTCAGAACTTAAAAGGTATTGGATATCAATGTGTAGTTTCTCACTTTAGTGTTGGGGTATCATTTTATTCCCCTGCATTTGTGTTTTGTTCTTGCACTTTTGTGTTTCTCTATTGCACTTTTCACCTTTGCATTTGTGTTCTCTGGTGCTTAAAATAAGCACCCACAATGACACACCTTTGCACACCTTTGGGTCTTGGCTTTAGCATCCATATTGACAAGCCCCAAAGGTTAGTAGTTACTTTGTTATATACTTGTCTTTAGCATCCATATTGATAAGCTGTCAAGTACACGTACCGAGTGTCTGATAATTTGGCATTGCTGACTGAGCAGTCAGACTATGTCCATGCACAAGTGTCCAAGCCACATGCAAGTTACTTGGTATGCTGGTCTTGGCTCAGCACATCCACCCTCCACATTCCCTGTTCCCATCCTTCGTCCACTCTTCCTCATTTACCAACCATTAATCCTACCCCATCTGCTCCTTCCTCCTCGACCTGCCCCATCTCGAGACATCCTGTCCTTGATTTATCCTTGGCCACAACCCTATTGTTTTATAGTCGGTCACTCCCTATTGTCCTGTCATTGGCCACATTCCTATTATTCTATCTTCATTGTTCTATCCCTGTTTACATTCCTCCATTCTATTTTTACTCATTGTGGACAATACCCCCACATGCTCTGCATACCTTATTGTCCCACATACCTTATTTCACGTGTTGCTTCTTAACCTATATAAGTAGGACATGCATGTACATACTTCCTCATTCAGGGTATCAACTAGGCTTAGGCCCCTTACCTACCCTTTCCCCTGTAAAGTCCTCTACTCAGGCCGGCATCTTTGGCACCCCCCAAGTATCCCTTCTGTTCCAAATTGGTGGCACGTACAGAAAGTAGGGTAGAACACACAAGTACGTTTAAGCTAAAGCCACTCCTTTTGGCCTGCAGGACTTGGCCACTCCCTCCCTGCATCTTTGGCATTACTGAAGCTTGACACAAGCCCCAAAGGCCATTGTTGCTCTCTGTGTGTGACAGTTGGGAGTCTCTAGACCTTCCCTGCCAACATTTAGTGCTCATGGAAGAGTGTGTATCCCATCCATGGTCAATTTACAAAGAGATTCACATGACCATATTCTTGATTAGAAGCCTGGATAATGGTAGAGGGATCTATCTAAAAGTATTCTCCCTATCATTATGCCACCCTTATTCCACATTCCGCCTCTTAGCCTATATAAGTAGTGAATGCATGTACATAGTTCCTCAGTCTGAGTATCAACTAGGTTTACACCTTCCTGCTCTCCTTCCTCTGTCTAAAGTCCTTTACTCAGGCAGATACTCTCGGCATCCTCTCGAGCATCTCTTCCATTCCAAATCAGTGGCACATACAGAAAGTAGGGTGCAATGCACGAGTACGTTGAAGCCAAGCCACTATGACTGGCCTACAGGACTTGGCTGGTTCCCGCCCACACCTTCAGCATTACTGAGGCCTGACAGTTCCTAGTAATGATAACCTTTAGTGTAGGTGTGAGTACCTTACACTATGCCTTGGGAATGATTCTAATTGCCTTGGGAGATTTGAACAATGATGGCAAGCGCAGCCTGATACATATTAAAGCCACATGTGGTCACATGAATGACTTGAATATGCCAACTAGGGCAGGGAGCAATGTTCTATGTGTGTGAGACTGCATGTAACTACCCTGAGACAGCATCTACATGTGGTCAACCTGATGTGGATTGACATATTACAATCTTTTTCTCTGTTCCTGTTTGTGTGGGTTAACTGTATAGTGTAAATGAAAAAATGTTCATTTGTATGCCTTATCCCCTCCCTAAGTCCTATGCCAGTGCCATATCTGACTTTCTATTGGTCAATCTGTGCCAGCTGTATGTATACACCCCAGGTTTATCCTCATCTTCTTCCCATCATGTGGGTGTTGTTTCCTATGTTTCTAATGTGTCTTCTGATCCGTTTCTGCCTCATAGCTTCCATCCCTAACATGTTGAGTATTCTCATCATCCTCATATTCTCACTGCCTCTATAGGTACCTAGGACATAGGCCACCATTAATGATCTACTGTCTCTGTGTTCTAATGCTGTCCTATGGTCATCTCTGTGTCCCTAGGGAATGGCATGGGTAACCCATGGGTCAAATGTGGGTGACCTGTACCCAATCCATGGGTGGACAAGTGTTAGGTGTGTGCCACACCCACACACATGTGGCACATGTGTGTCATACATGTGCATGTATGGCACATTCATGTCATAGGTGTGCACATGTGGCACATGTGTGTCATATGCACAGGAGTGACAGCACAGGTTGGGCCAGGTTGAAGGTGATCTCAGCCAAGCACACCTGACCCAGTTACCTGTCCAGGTTGGCCTAACCCATGTCATTCCCTATTTGTTCCTGGCCTCTCTGAACCACATATACCCAACTCCCATGTTCCCAATCATATATACCTCTGCATGTTATGGCCCATGCCCTCAATAAACCCATATTAGTCCCCACAACCACCTGCACCTTTTCCAGGGCTTTCTGACCGTTTAAAGCCTGAAACAATTGCTTTCCATGGATGTGTTGCATCAACCCGAAGTTCCATAATCCCGAACCTCTGCGATTCTGAGACCTAGGTTCTACTCCTTGATAAACGATGTACAGGATCTTCGCATACCTCACTCCCTTGTTCTTCATTCTCTATTAGCCCCTTGTATTCCTTTATCCCCTTGTCTTTACTCAGCACAAAGATAGTACAAGGATTAGTTACATGTATATAAGCCCCCAGTCAACTGGACTATTTGCCAGTACAAATATTGACTTAATTCTGCATTGTAGTTTCCAATTCAGTTCCGGTAAACTTTCCAACTTTCTGAAATTAGGGACAGATGATCGAGGAGGGCACAACACATAAGTTGAAGCCAAGTCCCTGCAACCTCAAACAACTCAAACAACTAGTCATATGACCTAATACCACGAACAGTCCTAAGCCCCCGGCACTTCCCATCTTTCTGCCTTTCCATTTCCATCCGTGAACCCACAACCTCTAGTGGAGTACCAAACCCCCTCATGAAAACCACTCGGAAGCCTCTGGAAACCCTTCCAGAAGCATCTAGCTAAGCACCTGACATGTGGATTTAACAGTATATTCATACTCACACTCCTGATTGTCATGAGCTTGAGACTCATCACATGTTCACAAGCCCTACAGACAATCACCCAGGCATCTGCCCGCTGTGCATCTGTCCCCTGAGAACTGTCCTCCCCTGGACCCAGTTTCCAGATGCCTCAAACACCAGCACACCCTCCAGAACCTTCATCCAACTCTGGATGCTTGAGTGCAGACCTACACCTGTGCTCAAATATGACTAGCCCATTCCTCATGAACCACCCCCCAGCGACTCATCAATTGTCACCTTCAGAGATTCCATCCAGCTTGGGACCATCCTCAGTAGTGCCATCAACTTCGGGACTACCATCGGGACCACCCCCTTTCACATCTCCCCCCTACGTACCACCACCCTTTGCACCTCCATTTGTTGCACCACCGCCCATGGCACCACCGCCCATGGCACCACCGCTCATTGCACCACCACCTGTCGCACCTCTGCCTGCTGCACCACCCCCTGTCGTACTACCCCATGTCGCACCACCTGCTGCAGCACTGCCACCTCCTACACATCCAGGAGGGCCCCCACCTTAGGACCAAACAATGTGCCCGACCTCACTCAGGCCCTTGTTATTCTGGCAAATAACCTAACCAGCCCCAGAAGATCAGCCCCCCGTGCCACCAAGGTCCGGGACCCAGATACCTTTGATGGATCTAATTCGAGGAAACTACATGCCTTCCTAGTGCAGTGTATTCTGAACTTCCATGATTTCCCTGATGCTTTCGACTCCAATAGTACCAAGGTAACCTATGTACTGTCATACCTGACTGGTAGCACCCTGGACTGGTTTGAACCAGCCCTCACCACCCCTGACAAGCCAGATCAGCTCTACGACTATGATGAGTTCATCGCTGAACTCAAAACCAACTTCGGCCCCCATGATCCAGAGGGAGAGGCAGAAGCAGACCTCAAGATCCTCCGCATGCGTGATAACCAGCGCATCATGAAATATGTAGTCGAATTCAATCAACTAGCCACCTGCATCCACTGGGGCAATGCCACACTCTGTTGCCAGTTCTACAATGGACTTCCCGGCAGGATCAAGGATGAGATCTCTAGAGTAGGAAAACCCCACTCCCTGCTCCAACTCTGCCTCCTGTCCCAATTCATTGACACCCACTATTAGGAACGACAATTGGAAGTTGCCAGAGAGTCCTCCTCTACCCAGAACTTCGACTGCCCCTACGACAGAGGGAGAGCCCCCATGAACATGTACTCAGCCTCTAATATGGGCAATAAGATGGCCAATCCAGGCCAACCTGCGACCTGTCAAGATTCGGTCACGCCGAGATATCGGTTAAGTCCTGCAAACCGTTACAGGGTGGCTAGGCTTCAACGTGCTCTTGCGTTGCGCCCTGCTGTTCCGTGCGTGCCACTAATTTGGATAGTGAGAGGAGCTTTGAGAGGATGCGAAGGACTTTTAGAAATAGAGAGCGGACAAAAGGGTGCGAATCAATCGATATTCTGAGTAAAGAACTATCTACATACGTCCCGCTACTTTTATAGTTAAGAAGCAAGATGTGGAACAGGGTGGCGTAAGGAATGGAAACAATAAGGTATGAGGCAACCACATGGAGGCATTGTCCACAGTGATCAGAAATAGAATAAGGAATGTAAGCGGTATTAGAATAATAGAGTATGGCTGAAAATAAGATAATGAAATGGTGGGCGGGAATAGAACAATAGGGGACGGCCTAAGATAAAACAATGGCAGTGGCCAGGACAATGAGTGGCCGTCATGTTGTTAGGGGGAAACGGGTAAAGGAGTGGATAGGGGGTGAAGGAATAATGGAAGGGGATGTACGAGGGGAGTGGTCCATACGATGTACAGGATGTACCGATCCGAGGCCGCGCGGGGGTGCGAGATAATGCGGGTGAGGGCCGGTTAATCGGTATTCCCGAGTGAATCGGTACTCGGTGTTGTGGGCTTGACACGACCCCATCCAGTGGCAGCAGGACTACCATGGACCTATCATCCAAGCTCAGTAAAGACGGAAAACTTACACTGCAAGAATGGCAACATCGCTTCAAACAAAACCTCTGCCTCTTCTGTGGCAGATCGGGCCATACAGCTAAGGAATGCCCAAGATCTGCCACCACAGTCACCAAGGGGTGCGCAGCCTCCGTGATAGAGGAAATTGAAGAAGAATCCGAAGCTTTGGATGCTTCAGAAACCAAGGAATAGAAGCAAGGCCTCCGACTCCGGCACCAGTTGTTCACATTGAACACCAACAGTGCCCATGGAGTAAAACAAACAACGCATCCACCCTCTCAGGAATTTTGAACACCCATGACCAATCATCGAGAAATTCAACCTGTTTCCTCAGAAACACCTCTGACCCTCCGAAAATCCGTCAGTTTCTAATTGCCCAGACACCATATACTCACCCGCCATGATCCATTGATTGACAGGGCATTGA
This sequence comes from Chroogomphus rutilus, assembly GCA_003314275.1. Classification (NCBI taxonomy): domain Eukaryota; kingdom Fungi; phylum Basidiomycota; class Agaricomycetes; order Boletales; family Gomphidiaceae; genus Chroogomphus; species Chroogomphus rutilus. The sequence continues at coordinate 20,050 of QLPI01032891.1, forward strand.
GTACTACTTGTTTAGATATTCGTCCCAACTGATTCTTGGTACCGCCGAGCCAGCAGTTTCACTCAGCACTCAATCCGACCCTCCAAAACCTCTTCTCAGGAAAACCCTGACTATTTCAGAACCCGTACCATCCCTTAGACACATGGAACCATGTGTAGATTCCCTTTTAGACTAGAACCTATTTGATAACATGTCAATACCTACTGAACCATTGACATGGTTCAAAACTGAGACTCGAAATTGCAGGACATCCTCTGAATCCCGATGATGCCGCCACCATCCAAGTGACGATCCAGTGACCAACACCATGACCACCTTGACCACCATGACCACCATGACTATATCAACCACCATGACCCATGACCACCACAACCACCAACTCCAACCACAGAGAAACTAGTTAGACGATGGAATGTCTACCCTAGAGAAGGGGGAAGCAACCGGAAGCTAACCTGCATCAACTTAAGGAATAATCAAGGACGTCACCCCAACCCATCCCAATGCCATCTAGGACCATACATGAAATTCACAACCCAAGATTATACAAGACAACAGATCTATTCACTACCAACCACATGAAATGTCCAGACCCTGATTAGAACCAACCCTATCAGGCCAAAAACAGATTCCACTCAGATCAGCCCCAGAGGCTCCCCCACAAAACCCCTACCTCCCTGGCTCTCTCACCCAACCCCAACAGAGCCCTACCCCAAACATCCACCTCCCATGCCCGAATCATATGACAGGCTCACCCAAAACTCCTCCGGTCTCTGAGGAACATTCATCGCCCAAGGACAAAATACCGGGGTCACCCTCCACCCGACTGGCCAATGACAACAATGCATCAAAAAGATTTCTGGCCAGCCTGATCTCTCCCGAATGTTGTTCCATCAACAACAAAATGCATTGCAGACAATGGTCAAGTGTCACAAGAAGACCCTGGTAATAATCTGAGTCCTCCTGAAATGCATCCAGACGGGCCAAAAATGCGGAAATCCGATTGAAAGCATCTGGACCACCCACCCTTGCCACTAGACTGCTGGGAACAGCGTCCCATTTGGGACAATCACAAGAGGTGTTTTTGGAAGATGGTGGGTCTGGGACCTGCCCCTGTGCTACAAAAGGATTAGAGAAGGAAGATCACCACAGGAACCCAACACACCAAGGGAATCACAAATCACAACAGCACAAGCCTGCAATGCCGCCACATCACTATCAATGGCCTGAAAGCATCGCAGATCATTCTTGAGACACCACTCAGACCCCACCAATGATGCCCCAGAAAAGAGGAAATGGGAATAGTCTCCGAGGTTTTCTGAGGATTCACTTGAATATAACAATTGCGAGAAGCGACATATGGAAGTCTACCATGCTTCTTAAGGCGAAAACCAGATGTAACATATAGAACTTTCAGCAATTATCGTGGTGGGAAGGCGAGGGGGCCCAATTACATTTGACCTATCGGACAGGTCTCTCTATCGATCAGTCCCGAACGAAGTGCTGCGTGCATGCCGGTTATTTACAAAACAGATATAATCAGATTTTATTTGCCTACTTGTGCGAGATGTTATTAGGTCCGTCTGTGGGTTCTACCCTGGTAAGTAGAGCGATAGAAATTCAGGGGATTTGGTAAGAAATTAAATGTCAAATAGATAGTCAGCGGATCCTGCTCTAAAAGTGGTCATAGATCCCGGAATCTCCATTTCCATTACATGGTTCTCCAAGCGGCTCGGATTAAAGACATCCTATGCGACGTCGGGCTCAAATGCCGCCTTCGCCGCTCGTGCCAATTGATACTTTAGATAGTCCTTCTCATGCGACATTAGCGATGTGATGTAAGTGTGAGATCTTATCAAGTCACTTATCCAACACCTATGAGTCATTGTTGTAAATGAAGGCTTACGCAAACTGGGGAGACAATAAGACATTTTCTCCGTTGTTCTTTTTTTCCCATCCATTGTTCTTTTTTCCTTATTATTCAATTCACTATAAGTACATGCATTCTAGTACTCCATACCTCAGTCGATTTACCCACTACGTGTCGACTGAGGTACGTTACTGCTTTTAGCTCGCGCTCAGTTATTTAGCGTACTGATCAGTTCGGGTAGATCTTACTTTTGTTACAGGAACTACTATTGAATTACAGTCGATTTACCCACTACGTGTCGACTGAGATATTACTTTTGTTACAGTCATTGCGACAAATTCAGGACACTACATGAAGACATTCGTTACGGCATGCAAGTAAAAAAACAAGGAGTTGTCTGGTGATAACATGTGTTTTGTAAATCACAGGCATGCACGCAGCATTTCGTTCGGGACTGATCGGTAGGGAGAATGTCCGATAGGTCACCTGCGATTGGGATCCCTCGTCTTCCCGCCACGATAATTGCCGAAACTTATATATATTGCATCTGTTCTCCGCCTCAAGAAGCATGGTATATCCGCCATATGGCCCCTTCCCAACAATTATGATATTCGAGCGTGACCCGTGGAGACTGTTTCCACAGCGCCATGTTTTGTTGCGCCCACACTTGTGCGTCTGTCTTGGTCATGTGGCTGACACATGACGATGGGACAGAACACTCTGTATCTCCTGGCGAATTCCACCTTCGCCTTGGTCGTGAGCGTTCGGGATTGCGTCATCTGGAGTCTCCTGAGGACAATCCTTAATAACTCAGTCATCACGTGGGTGGTCATCCAGTGACGTGCACCAGCGATATTTGTCGGGAATTGCATATGCCGACCCATCTTGGTGTCTGAATTGGGAGGATGCATCAGCGTGATGAGAGCTTCGAGCAGTGTCCATGACAAGGTAAAACCGGGACATTCTCGGTACTCTTGGTCTGTCACACTAAAACAAATCGATCCAGCTTGTAACGGTGTTTAGGATTGGGAGCATAAGAGATGAATATATTCAGTTCAGGGAGGCCAGGAACAAGGAAATGGATAAATAACAGTGTCAGAATAAACAAAAGTACATGAGAAAGAATGAAACATTACATACTGTCATAGCCCACCTAGACACAGAAAATCAGTGGACCAAATCTATGGGGCAGAAATAGATCAGAAGACACATAAGAAGCATTGGAAACAACACCAACATGATGGGAAGCAGAGAAGGCCAAACCCAGGGCACATATATGCTGCTGGAACAGATCAACCAATAGGGAATGACACGAGTCACCCACAGGTTAAATGTGGGTGACCCACACCCAATGCATGGGGAACCCAAACCCATCAACCCATGGTTTTTTTCCATGGGTGGATGGGTGTTGGCATGTGCACATATGGCATGTTGGTGTCAGTGCATGCACATATGGCATGTTTGTGTCAGTGTGTGCATGTCATACATATGCACATGGGGTGCATGCATGTCATATGTGTGCATGTGGGGCATGTGTGTGCTGTATGTGTATGTGTGGGGTGCATGTGTGTTGTACGTGTGCACATGGTGTGTGTGTGTTGTACATGTACACATGGGGCACATGCTGTTTTACATGTGCATGTTGTACATGTATGTGGGGTGGATGTGTGTTGTATATGTGCACATGGGGTGGATGTGCATGTTGTATATGTGTGTGGGGGGTGCATGCATGTCATACATGTACACCTGGGGCATGTGCATGTTGTATGTGTGTGCATGGGATGCATGCATGTTGTGCACGTGCATGCACACACATACATAGGTGAGGCAGCAGGTTAGGCCTGGGTCACAGGTTCTCTCAGCTTGACCCACACCCAAACCCAAGGTCACCTGACCTGGTGATCCATGTGGGTTAGCCTAACCTGTGCTATTCCCTATCAACCAATAGAAATATCAAGATACAACAGTGGCATATGACTTAGGGAGGGAATAAGGGATACAGATGAGCATTTCCTACTTACACCCCACAGTTGAACCACACAGCCAGGAACCAGCAGAAAAAGATCATAACAGTGATCTACATGGGGTCAACTGTATATGGATGCCATCTCAGGGTAGTCACACACAGGCTCATGCTTCAGACATGAATTATGTATCAAGGATAGCTAGTTAGAACACTATAATAGTTGGTCTCACACTTATAGAACACTGCTCCCTGTCCCAGTTGACATACTCAAGTCACTCATATCATATCATATCATATTCATTGTTGTTATCATTCATGCCTTTGGATCAGGTGGGAATACACCACAAGGTGTAGTATTAAATATTCATACATGATCTGAATGATGTCATTATCTCAATTGTTGCTGTATAGACATTACAGCCCCTTGTATATCTAACAGCCTGCTCATGTAATCATATGGCAGATATGAAATGATTTAAGGGCAGAACTGGATATAAGGGAGTATTGTCTGCCACATATATGACATTAATTACATAGCCACAACACTATATATGGCATCCATCAAAGAGGGTCATAAGCACAGTGACCCATATTGGGTCAACCCCATATAGAATATGACATTCTTGTAGGGCGCATATATGCACCTCAGCGAACCAAGCATAATATATATCCGGAATCCCGAGCGA
>QLPI01032916.1:0-20052 GCA_003314275.1 Chroogomphus rutilus
AGAAAATCCTGGCTTAACTCACTGGAATGCAGTCAAAAGAGTATTTAAATATCTGAAGGGGAAGAAAGAGAAGAAATTAGTCTTGGGAGGAAGTCATGATGGTATCATAGGATATTCAGATGCCGACTGGGCCTCACAAGATCACCGTCACTCTATATCGGCCTACGTCTTTCAGATCGACTCAGGAAGCATATCATAGAGCTGCCAAAAGCAGACAATCGTAGCCCTATCTTCAACTGAGGCTGAATTCATCGCATTAACCCATGCCACTAAAGAGGCAACATGGTTCAAACAATTCATTACCGAAGTTTTCCAACCTATAAAAAATCCTATTAAAATATATGCTGACAACCAATCAGCTATTACTATAGCTTATGGTAATCAGCAGCACTCAAGAACCAAACATTTCGATATACGACTATACTTTATTTGAGACATGATAGAGGGGAAGAAGATACAGATCGATTACCTCCCAACGGATCAAATGGTCGTGGATATCCTTACAAAGGGTCTTCCAGGACCTAGAGTGAAGATCCTTACTGAAAAGCTTGGAATATATTGAGCTTGAGGGGGCGTGTTGGTGTACATATGCACCATACCCCTGAGAGATCAATCACAATATATTCACACTTTTATTTGAAAATGATATCGAACTGTGCGCTTTTTAATTCTCTATTTTTCGAATATTTTTCTATATTTTTACCCTCAATATTGAGGAAGATAATGTATTTCTATCTGTATGCTACTTACGGGCGCTTGCCTACACACAACGTGACGCACGTGGCCAGCTCCCTGGACTGGGACAGGCAATCTGGCTCAAACCTTCGATAGGGTCAAGGGCCGGTTGCAAGGTATTTGCGGGTGAAACACAACCCGCGCATGCCTCCCTCCTCAGTGGTTGACTACACTGAGGAGGTGAGTTGTATAATATAATATACAGAGCCTCCCGACTAATTTTCTTTATTTTCATTGTAAGATAAAATATTTAGGTATATTTTCCGAATATACAACCAGTGGTTGACTACACTGAGGAGATAAAATATTTAGATAAAATATTTAGACTGCCTAGAAAATTCACAAACCTACTGCACATTTGCTCATAATCCCATCAACTCGGGAGGATGCTGATGATGCCGGCCCGAGTGGAGGACTTTACAGAGGGGAAGAAGGTAGAAGGGCCTAAGCCTAGTCGATACCCAGAATGAGGAAATATGTACATGCATGTCCTACTTTATATAGGTTAAGAAGCGACATGTGGAATAAGGAATGTGGGACAACAAGGTATGTAGAGCATGCGGTCATTGTCCACAATGAGTAAAATTAGAATGAAAGAATGTAAACGGGCATAGAACAATAAAGGATAGGATAATAAGAATGTGACCGAGGATAGGACAATAGGAAATGCTTGATCATAAAACAAGGGCTGTAACTGAGAATAACACAAGGGCAGGAGGTCCCGAGGTGAGGCAGACCGAGGGGTGAGGAGTAGGCATGGGATGGGAATGAGGAATGTGACCAATATGTGCGTCGAGCCGAGAACAACTTGTCGAGTGACTTGTACTCGGTTACCAACGGAGTATTTTAGTCGGTACCGCCAAGTTACCGGATCCTCGGTACGTGTACTTGACACCTATCAAGCCCACGATACCAAGCTCTGGTTCACTCGGTAATACCGACCAATCGACCCTTACCATTTAATCCCACACCAGTGACAAGTCATTCCTCACTAGTATGTGGTCTTGGCTCAGTACATTTGCCTCATCATTTGGTTCACTTTCCTCATCTCACCCCCTCTACTCATTGTTATTCTTTCATTCCCCTTCCTTCCCTGTAACCGATCCCCTTTGGGACATTTACTACTTGCCTATTATTCGGTCATGGCTCTATTGTTTTATATTTGGCCATTTTCCATTATTCTATTCTCACTCACTCTTTTATTCTCGGTCATACTTCATTGTTCTATTCTCATCCACATTCCTTGTTCTATTCTTGATGATTGTAGACAATACCTCCACATGATTCTTCATACCTTATTGTTCTCCATTCCTTGTGCCACCCTGTTCCACATCTCACTTCTTAACCTATATAAGTAGTGAATGTATGTAGATGGTTCTTTGTTCTGGAAATCAACTAGGTTTACGCCTTCTTGTCCTCCCTTCCCCTATCTAAAGTCCTTTACTCAGGCCGACACTCTCGGCACTCTCCCAGGTATCTCTTCTGTCCCAAATCAGTGGCACGCATGGAAAGTAGGGTGCAATGCATAAGCACATTGAAGCCAAGCTACTACGACAGGCCTATAGGAATTGGCCGCTTCCTGCCAGCATCGTGAAGCCGGCACTATTACTATAATGCTCGGCCCACGCATTGTCGGCAGTACCAGTGCCTGACATGTCCCCTACTGTATATGTGTCCTTCTTGGTAGCATGTCATCAAAGCAGCCACCTGCTCTCAAGGAAGTCAAAATAGATTCAGATTCAGATCAAGGGAGTATAATATTAGATACCACAGATAGGGAAGAAGATGACATACCCATGGTTACCCAAGTTAACAGGCCTGAGCAAGAGGAGGATAACCTGGGTGAAATTTCTGAGGTTGTTCAGGACAATGTTGAAACTATCCCAGAGTAGACTCCATTATAACCATCACCCACACCACTACCAAATCCTGACCTTGTCAACCTATGAATTTCAGATCTTAAGCAAATTCTACAGCCAGAGCAGAAGGCAGGTGATGGCTATATAGACCCAGGCTTTGATTACACACATTGCACATGCCTTAAGCTAATGGGTAGCTTCCTTAGCATTTATTACTTTAATGGAGACCAAGGATGGATTGCACCATCCAAGCAATTGGCAAGCATTTCAGGCAAGAATCCAGAATGGATGGCAAATGGCTACATGAGTGGACACATAATTTCATCAATGATCTAACAAACCTACCAAAACATGAGTATGGGAAATTCAATTCAACAATTCTGGAGGATGAATATTTGGCATGGGAAATCTGTTTTCACCTGCAATCAAAAGACAAGTATGTCTGCACCATGGATGTGGCTCAGTTTCTTTATACACCAGAAATAAAGGAGCCGCTTAACTTGAAAAAGTCAATTTCTGAATGAACAGCATGTAGGTGGATGGCAAAAGTGGATTACTGTTAGAAGAAAGAGCCAAAAGGTCAATCTAAGGATGGCCATGAGCATGAAGATGTTGTTGCTCACCGACAAAATATCTTTCTCCCATTTGTGGCCTCCATCCAACCCTATATATGCCAATGGACCAAGGATGGCACACTTGAAACCATTTGGAAGGCAGCCAAAGGCCTGGATAAGGCTGGACCAGGACTGCTACATGGTTCACTGGGCTCAGATCAGTGGATTATAATCTTAGTGGTTGGTGAGTCAACCTTTTACACACATGATTGTCATGTTCTACATTGGGTTCACTCGAGTGAGAGTGCAAAACCATATGCAAAAGGTGAAGGGCCATCACAAATGGTCACAGATTTTGTGTCACCAGACTATGGCTGGTTGCAAGCAAAAAATAGGTGAGTCAGTTGCAAGCAATATTGTAAATAAAACCACATGCTTATGAAGAATTATCAGCAATGACAGTACTAGGGTTATGTTCAAAGCAGGAAAGAATTGTGATGGTTACTTCACCAATGATGAAATCCTTAAACAGGCAAATCAAGCTACGGACATTCTTGATAAGAATTACCCAGATGACAGACATGTGTTCATTTATGATATTGCAAAAACTCATACAGCATGTCACCCAGATCTACTTTCAGCCAAGCACATGACTGTCAAACCTCTTAAGGATGCAGCCTCCAACTTCCTGTGCAGTGTCAAAGATCCCAATACACAATGCACAAAGTCCCAATGCAGGATGGGCAATTTCTTGATGACACCCCACAATCATTGTATTTTCCAATTGGCCATCCACAGGCTGGTTTGTTTAAAGTCATGCATATAATTATCCAGGAAGGTATTGATCATGGATCACATCTGCCAGATCCCACAAACTTATTGACACAATGTCAAAATTTTAAGTGTGTACCTGGGAAAACCAACTGCTGTTGCCATCGGATTCTATTCAATGAACCAGATTTTGTTAGGCAGAAATCCAAACTTGAGGAGCTTGTTAAATCATGTGGGAACAAGATTATTTTCTATCCAAAATTCCATTATGAGGTCAGCTTCATTGAATAATGCTGGGGATTTGCTAAGAGGGTGTATATCAGTTTCCTGCATCATTATCAGAAGCTGATCTTGAAAGAAATATTATTCTTGCTCTGAATGCTGTGCCTTTGGATTCAATGAGAAGGTATGTCATGTACTTATCTGTCATACTCCCATTGCATTTTTATGCTGTTTCATTCAGATTCTCCACAAGATCATTATGGTTTATGGATGAATATCAGAAAGGCCTCACAGGTACTCAAGCAGCTTGGGCCAGTCAGAAGTACAGAGGTCATCATACCTTGCCAAATACTATTCAAGCTGAGTTGGACAAGGCTCATATTATACATATCACCAAAACCTCCATCCTGCATTTTTGCTATCCAGTCCCATTGCTTCTTTTTATTATGGTGTTGTGTCCATATAGATTGGACTGTGCCTTTTGTCTTATATGGTCCCTGTTGTTTAGTTTTATCACTGCTTTGCAATCCAAACAATTTTGCCAATTGTTTTTTCCCTTTTCCAAGCCACTTCTCAAAGCAATTGAGGTCATGCACTGGGACATTGTCTACTGACAGCTGAGACAAAGTGGATGCTGATGAATTTTAGTTTGTGAGAAATCTCCACTGCATAATAGGCTTTCAGATCCTTCTCTATTTGAATCAGGTTGCACAATTTTCTGCTTCTGTAGGGAAATTCTTGTCACCAATTCATCCTGAACAGATTAAAAGGTTAAATGTTGATGGCATGGGTCCCAAGGTTAGACACTGTCTGGCTTCTCTTGAGTTTAAGCATCTTCTATCAGATTTTTGACAGTAACAGACACTTCGGACTGTCACTATTACCAGTGGGAATGACTTTCTATATATGGAATGTTTCCTCATATAGGTGATTATGTCATTGCAAAAATTTGTCACTAAAAAATTCTGAACACTGTCAGACTGCTTACAGATGTGATTATGAATTTTGGGAAGATATTTGAAAGTTTAGATATACTACATTTGCAATAGTGATTTTTTTCAAAAAGTACAACCAAGACCATGTACATATAGTTCTATGTCATTGATTTGTGGCCTCGGAATCAAATTGAGAATCAGACAATAAAATATAAATACAGTGACTCAAAAAATTGTCCTAATGTTTTGTACTTTCTGTTTAATAGTCACATAGCAACACAACAAGGCCAAAAAGGGCCAAAATTTTGGTATATGTAAGAGAGGTACTATTAAAGGCTATGTGTGAAATCAAGAATTATGTAATTTGATGATGTTTCCATGGAGATACAGCCAATTCATTTTGGGGACTCATTGGGACAATTATTTGACTGGGTATTAAAAATACAGAAAATGCACAATTCAGTACTTTGTATTTCCCCCTTGGCCTTTATAACTGCTTCCACCCTTCTAGGCATACTTTCAATCAACTTCTGATACACCTCTGGCTCTATAGCATTCCACACCTCTGCAAATCTGTCAAACTCCTGTTGCTGGTACTTCATACTTGCACAACTGCAATGTGATATGATACCAGAGGTGTTCAATGGGATTAAGGTCTAGAGACTGTGGTGCCCAGTCTAGGAGAGTGATATCATTCTCTTCCATCCAGTTTCTAGCCTTTCCGGAGAGGTGTTCAGGGTCATTGTTTTACTGAAAAATGTGATTCCCCTCCACAATCCCAGATTCCTCTATACTGGACAGTAAGTGATCTTCTAAAATCTCCATATACTGCTCAGCATCTATCCTCTCCTCAATCTCAGCAAGTTTTCCCACACCATTCCAGCCCATACAGCCCCATACTATAATGTTCCCACCCCTAAACTTTACAGTTCCTTGTACTTCCCTCTCAAACAGCCCATCCCCTGCTTGCTTCCATATCCACTGCTTCTCATCTGACCCAATCCTGTTGATTTTAGGCTCATCTAAGCAAATTACCCTCTTCCAGTCCTTCCCAGTCTTCTCCTTGTGTCTCAGAGCAAAGGCCAACCACTTCTTCCTGTGTACTGTAGTGAGAGATGGCTTTTCTTCTTTGTAACTGCCTTGAATGAGTGCTCCTTGAGCACATTTCTGACTGTTTGTAGGAAGACTAGATGGAAGATGATGGTGTTAATGTGTTTGGTAACCTGAACAGTATTGGCAGCCTTCCCAGTGGTTATTTAGGTGAGGATTTATCATTTATAAGTGGGAGAGAGCTTGGAATGACAACCAGAAGAAGGAATTAGTCAATTGGGGAGGAGTTGTTGAAGGACCCTAGAGATGGTAGACCTTCCAACACCAATATTGGAGGCAATATGATGTGTAGGATGACCATTGGAAGCAAGGGAGAGGATGTTTTCCTTCCGAGCAAAGGAGATATGATGCATATTGAATTTGGGGATCCTGAAAATGCTGGCCCTTCTTAAATACATTAGATCCAGGAACTATACCCGGGATTGGGTCCTCTAGAGCAGGGGCAAGTTTGACCATGTTGAATACCAAGTGGAGATGGGACAGGGATTGTGGAAGTTGGAGCCTATATGAGTGTCTGCCTACTTTCTTCTAGACGAGGAATGGCCCGAGATATCAGTGGCTTAGTTTCTGGTCAAGTTGTTCAGATGTCTTCAGCATCCAGGAAGACTTGGTCTCCCACTTGGTACTCAGGCACTGGTGTTCATTGTTGGTTGTAATACCAAGCTATGTTGTCCTTGGCTTTTACCAAGGCCGACTTGGCTTCTTCTAACAACTTCTCCATCTGGTCCTTGAACTTGTTGACCATCTTGGTGAGTGATCCAGGTTTGTGTGACTCAAAGCCCATGCACAGGTGTCGCCTGGTGTCTAACATAAATAGGGTTTTTTAGATGGCCGAGTGCCCATGATTGTTGTATTGGAACTTGGCCATTGGCAGAAGGTCATCCCAGTCATCTTGTCGCTCATTGACAAATACCTGGAGATACTGCTCCAGTTCCTGGTTGATGTGTTCGGTCTGTCCATCCCCCTGTAGATGATAGGTGGTCATGGCTGCGAGCTTGATCCCTAGCAGGTGGTAGAGTTCCCGTGTGAACTCTGAGACAAACTGTGGTCCTTGGTCTGAGACTACCTATCTTGGCAATCCATACAGCTTCCACACACGTGCAAGGTAGAGTCGTGCTCCTCCCAACACCATGATTGTAGTGTTGATCGGGAGGAAATGGGCTCTTTTGCTCACCAAATCGACAATGTTCTTGACTGCGTCATACCCGTATGCCTTGGGGAGTTCGACTATGAAATCCATGCTGATTGTATCCCATAGGCATTCAGGGCTTGGGAGCGGTTCTAATTCTCCAGAGGGGGGGTGCCTTTGGGCTTTGGTTTGGAGGCAGAGATTGCAGGCCTTCATGTATTGTCCCATGTATTGCGACATCTGTGGCCACCAGTAGTTTCAAGAAACTAGTTCTAGCATCTTCCACTGTCTGGCATGCCCCATGACCAGAGTGTCATGATGCTGAGACACTATACTTCTCCAGAGCTCTGAGTTGTTTGGAATGTAAACCTTGTCTCAGAAGTAGAGCAGCCCTTCTCTCTTGGTCCACTCAGCTGATTGCACTGACCTAGCATGTCCCTTTCTCAGCTTGGTAGCCACCTTTGCCACCAAGTCTTCTAGACCCAAGTCACAGAGCTCCCTTTGGATGCCTTGGAAAAGGTCCTGCTCTTCTCCTATCACAGTTAGAGCTTGTCTTCTCAAAGTCTTTCCAGCACCTGCATGGTGACCTCTTGGTGCTTGAGCCAGGTCTTCGAGTAGATGAGGGTATCGTCAATGTAGATGCACACTACTCCTTCCATGATAAGGTCTTGAAAGATGTCGTTCATCATGGTTTGGAAGGTCGCTGGGCTGTTGGTGAGCCTGAAGAACATTACCAGAGGTTTGAACAGCCCTCAGTTGGTCCAGAAAGCCACCTTCCACTCATCTCCCTCTTTTATCCAAACATTATTGTACCCCCACCGAATGTCCAGCTTGGTGAAGTACCGGGCCCCCTTCAATTGATTGACAAGCTTGGGGATGAGCAGAATCGGGTATCAGTTCTTCACTATCATGGCATTCAATTTTCAGTAGTCTTATATGAACCGCAGGGCCCTATCCTTCTTTTAATGAAGAAGACCAGGGAGGCTATGGGGGATTTTGATGGCTGGATCTGTCCTATTTTGAGATTTTCCTGGATGAACACATCTAACTTGGCTTGTTCCAACAGGGACATCGGATACACCTTGCAGTTCATGGGGCTTGACCCAGGCTCTAACTCTATCACATGATCCCAGATCTTTCAGGCCGATAATTCATCGAAGGACTCCTGCACAAATATACTTTTGAATTCTCGGAGGTAGTCTGGGATGTTGACATTGGCCTGTGCATTTGATAGTGCACCACAATCTCTGTGACATCATCTGGGCAGCCCAGATCTTCTCCAAGTCCAATGGCAGCATCTTGTCTCCTTCTTCTAACTCATCCCAAACATCTCCCTCTTCTGTCAGGTTGCTACCCTCTCTCTCATCCTCCTCATACCCTTCCTCAGGTAGCTTTGGGAACAGGCCTACTTGGCAGGCTAGAATGTGTCACCAATCCTTTTGTGCCTCTCTCTGCTCTTCCTGCATCTCAGCTCAGCATATGTGGCACTTGGCAGGGCACCTGCTAATCTTTCCTTTTGGGTCTGCCAGTCGATTTTGGGGTTGTGTTCCTCCAGTCAGGTGAAACCAAGTATGATATCCTGCCTACCCAGGTTGGTGACTGCAAAAGTAGTCCTCTCCATGTGCCCATCTACTTGGAGAATCACATCCACAAGCTCATGGAGAGACCCAGCCTCATTGGGGGATCCATCCACATTGTACACAGGGATTGGCCTTTGGAACTTATGAGTGGCAAGCCAGTGGTGTTTTACATACACATGGTTTATGAACTGTCCCATAGTCCCACAGTCCACGAGGGTTGGTCCAGACCAAATTTCAGCCATGTTGGTGGTCTGTATCTCAACCTTGATGATCAGAGATTTGGGAGTAGGTGCAGTGGCTATCACCTATCTTTTCGGGAGTCATTTCTCCCATCCCTTGAGCTGGGTGCAGGTTGTCTTCGGCAAGAGGTCTTCTCTAGGTGTGTCCTTTTTCGGTTGTTCAGTCTGGGGGGTTAGAATGGGGTTGTTTCATTCTTAGGCTCCAGTACAGAAAACTGATTATGTACAGCCAGTGGGGGGACACAATTCACCCACTGTGGGTTCCAAAACCCTCTATTTCTTCACTCTCCGCCTCTATGCAGCCTTCATCCTTAGCTTCTACCTACATCTCACTAGATGGCTCCTCAGATACATCTGCCAGTGCAAGCAAGTCAGACAGCAGTTCTAGCTTTTCTTCTGTGCTCCTGGTCCTACTGTTGAAGGCCTGCGGGCATTCCCAAGCATAGTGCCCTGTCTCCTTGCACCAGTGACAGGTTCAAGGCTGGCTGTCTCTGAATAGAGGTCGGTCCACCTCCATGGGCATTGGACTATCCCTTTGGGATGAGGTGGCTATTGGCATGGGTCATGGGATGCTGAAGTTGTGGTTCATCAATCCTGCTGGCCTAAGGAAGGTGGGAGTTGCTTTGGGAGAAATTGGTGGGGGTCAAGGGGTCATTTGCAAGTGGCTTCTGTTATTCTCAGCAAAAGCCTGGTTTGCTTCTTGGTTACGGGCCACCTTTTGAGCTGCTTCATACCAGCCTTCAGGGTTGTCAAAATTGAGAGTCCTGTTTCCTAGCAATGCCACTCTGGATTGGGTTCTGGGCTCCAAACCCTTCCTGAACTTGATCACAATCATTTTGTCATCGTGATACTCTGCCAAGGCCACCAGTTCTTCAAAACAGTCGATGTATTCCTTGACTGAGTCTCTGTTCTGATACCGGCCTGTGCCTTCAAGTTGTGTCAAGGCTGATAGCTGCTCATTCTTGGGGCAGAAGTGCTCATCTCAAATTCTTTCAAGTTGGGATATAGGGGGTGTCTAGCTCGTTCATTTTGCAAAACCCTGTTGGCAGATTGAGCCGCTCGTCCTGACTTGAAGTACAACAATTCCCAGTAGATGCAGGGTTGGTTGTTGGCAAACTGGTTGCTGCAAACTGCAAAGTAGATGTTGCAGGAATTGAGAAAAGCTCTGCCTTTTTCTCAATCTCCATCAAAATCTGATGGGAAAGCCAGTTGGGCTTGAGAGTCGGTTTGAGGTGCAGGGCAGGAGGAGTCTGCACGTGTGTTTGGCATTGGATCATGTTCAGGATCCAGGTAGTCTGTATCTCCATATGTAGGGTTATTGTTAAGTTTTGTCATAATTGCCTAAAGGGCCTTGCTAATGAAATTAGGGTTCAGTGAGGCCCAATGGGTGTAACACATAAGTTGATGCTGTACCCTATCAAATGTGGGTCACCCATGGGTTAATAGGTTTGGGTTTTCCATAGGTTGGATATGGGTTACCCACATTTGACCCATGGGTGACCCATGCCATTTCCTAGATATAGTCATTATGTCCTAACTGAAAATCACCTGGTGTAGTAATAATGGCAAGGTTCATAATAGGGTACAGCTTCAACTTATGTGTTACACCCACTGGGCCTCACTGAACCCTAATTTCATATTTCCAGATGATGTAATAGTGAGATGGAAATGAAGATGGAAGTGAACAGGGGAATCTCACTCAATTTTATGAGTGAAGAGCAGACTACTGAATGTACATGACCTTATACTACTTTCTCATCTATGAAGAGTCGATGTCAAGTACATGTACCGAGCATTGGTTCACTTGGTAGTGCTGACCAAACAATCAGTCTAATTCCATATGCAAGTGACCAAGTCATAAACAAGTCACTTAGTATGTCAGTCTCAGATCGGCACATTCATCATTCACACCTCCCACTCTATTCATCTTCTACTCCTCCTTCATTTACATTCCATTATTCCCAATCTATTTATTCTTTTATTCTCAGCGTGTTTTACCTTAGGAGATTTCCTATTGTTTTATCCTCAGCCATGACTGTATTGTTTTATATTTGGTCACCTCCTATTGTCTTATTCTCATTTGCACTCTTATTATCTTATGCCCAGCCATTCTCTCATTGTCTATTTTTATTTACATTTCATTGTTCTATTCCTGATCATTGTGGACAATACCTCCACATGCTCCTCATACCTTATTGTTTTCTCCATGTCTTATGCTACCCTGATTCCACATCTCATCTCTTAACCTATATAAGTAGTACATGGATGTAGATATTTTCTCATTCTGAATATTGACTTGGTTTACACCTTCCTATCTTCCCTCCTCCTATCTGAAGTCCTCTACTTGTCTGTCTGAAATCAATGGCATGCATGGAATGTAGGGTGTAACACATGAGTACGTTGAAGCCAAGCCACCCCGATCAGTCTACAGGACTTGGCCAATTCCTGCTAGCATCATGAAGTCGGTACTATTGCAATAGTACTTGGCCCACACATCATCGGCATTCTTGGTGCATGACAGTCAACTGCATTCCTATATTAGATAAGAAAGGTGAAGATCAAATGTGCAACAAGTCATTATGACCAAGGTTTCCATATCTTTTTTCCATATCTTGTTCTTTTTGCATACATTTCTTGTGCTGCCCTGTTTCATGTCAAGGTCTCTCATCACCATTTCTTTGACTATCAAAGTAGTGTACTCTATGCATATATTTCTTTGTTCTGATAATCAACAACAGCAATCATCTGTATACCCCTTAATCTCTTTGTCTAAGTCCAAACTTGGGCTGATACAATTCACTCATCTTCCATTATTCCTACCCCATTTATTCTTTTATGCTTCGTTTCCATTTGCTTTGGTATATTTCTATGTTCAGTCATTATGACCAAGGTTTCCATATCTTATTTCCATGTCTTGTTCTTTTTGCATACATTTCTTGCACCACCCTGTTTCATGTCAAGGTCTCTCATCCCCATTTCTTTGACTATAAAAGTAGCATCCTTTATGCATATATTTCTTTGTTCTGATAATCAACAATAGCAATCATCTATATACCCCTTAATCTCTTTGTCTAAGTCCAAACTCAGACTGATACTCTCAGCACTCTCCCAAGTACCTCTCCTGAAATTTTGCAGCCTTATGGAAGAAGGGTCAAATGCATGAGTATATTGAAGCCAGCCACATCCATTTGGTCTGTTAGACTGGGCTGATACCCCTCCAGCATCATGTTCTCAGCGAGCAACCTAGGGAACAGTGGTGAAACCTAAAATGCTGCCAAACAACTTGATTAACTTCTTCACTGAGAAGTCCAACACCATGTCATTGATGATGAACATTCAAAGCTATCAGAATTGGCACTCCTGGCCTAGGCCAAAAAGGGAAAAATGTCAGATCCTTCTAAAGAAAGGCCAAAAACCAACCTAAACAATCATTGTGACAACTGTTATAGGGATGGCCATAGCAAATATAACTGCTGGTCAAAGGGCAGATGTTTTGGAACTGTTGATGATTTAACCCAAGAAGTGTGACAAAACTTTGGTGTGAATAAAGCCTAAGCAAGTTCTCCAACAAGACAATAGCAAGTTAATGCCAGTCCAGATTGTTGTCCAAAAAGAATTGTTTAGAGGGGGCCTTGGTAGGAACCTTGTCAATTATGTTTGTAGGAATAATAGTTTATGAGCATAAACTATTAGTTCTACCCTTGCCTAGGATTATTTCCACTGATGTTCTATATAATCTGATTTAGTTCTTTTACTATGTTTTTGCGTACCTTTTCTGTTTTAGCTGAGAACCTTCCACTTCGGTAGAAGGGTGAGATTTACTCTTTTGAATGAACCTCAGTTTTGCCAAAGGGTCTTTGGACCTTTTGATGGACAGGGTGGCAACTTGTCTTTGGACCAATGTACCTAAGTGGTCTTTGGACAAACTTATATAAAAGTGCTTGCTGCACTAGATAATCCAGTAGATTATGGATGAGAGTAAGATTGATTCATTGATTACTTTTATGCTACAGAACTAGGCTATATATACTAATTCTAAGCTGATTATTTAACTCCCCAATAAGGCAAAACTTTCCTGAAATTAGTAGGAGGGTGTGGAAAGGAATAGAAAATCCTAGAAGCCTGAGGAAGCAAGCCATGCTTCTTGTAAGGGCAACCCCAGTGGCACCTGAGGACTATCATGCAGGGCCTAGCAATGGGGAGAATCCTAAGTCTCAGTTACTCTTGTATATGCACAAGAAAGGGACTTCACCTAGCAATGGGGGAAATCCTAAGAGGAAAACCTAAGCCCCATTGCCAGCAAGTCCCGTGCTCTATATACCCTGTACCTATGCACCGCTTCCCCATCATATGCTACCCTTCCTTTGGCTCTGGTGGTACAATGTGCCGAATGCCCATAGGCCCGACCCCTGGAGTCTGGCCCAGGGCCTTGGGTTCTTGGCTCGGCATATGGTGGGAAGGTTGGTCGGTCGTTGGCCATCAGGGATGAGCCTGTCGAGTTCTCCCAACTCCCACTCCACAAACCCATTCTCTATAGGTGTGTCTCTCGCCTGTCATTGTCATTCCATTGGGCCGAGACTTTGGTGGACCGTATCAGTCTACCGGCTGGGTGATTGGTACTTGGCTTAGGAAAATAGACAGGTCATCCCCTGACACTTCTGGGCTGACCTTGTATGTAATAATCATTATGTAAACCCAGGAATTAGATGTACCATGTAGTCTTGAGAACTTGAGCCAGCAATCTGGTGCCATTTTCCATGTATAAGTATTTGGTACCTGGCTGTGGTTCCTTGTAGGTCCGAATAAAGATAGGCGAAAATTATACGTGTTTTTGAAGGTTTTCCTTGGACTTGAGGAGCTTGATGATTTAAGAGTTAATTACTTGAGGGTAATTCACTCTTAGATGGCTAGCCAAAATATTATAATTTTTTTGGTAGTCCATATAAGACTGATTTCAGTTGGATTATTCCTTGGGGAGAGGTTTGGACTCCTGCATGCTGAACCGGTTGTAAAGTGACCAGACTTTAAGGGATCATCCCCTATTCCCTAACAGGAGTCAAAAAGAAGGCCAGTGTCCCAGGGAGAAGAAAGTGAAGAAAGGCCCCAAGCCAACAGACTCAGCAGTTGTTGCTAATAACTACCAAAATGGTGATGACCTCTGCACATTCACCTGTGCTATAGGCTTTGCAAGTGTAGTTGCAAACTCCAATGCACCAAAACAGTAATTAGGAGCCTGCATAGACAGCAGTGCCAGCAACCACCACTTGCCCTGACCATACCAAATTCATCAATTATCAGCCAATACTTGGACATGAAATCATTGCAGCAGATGGGAATAGCCTTAAAGCCATAGGTATAGGTGACATATAAATTGATCTACCAAATGGAAATAGCAAGACACTTGCAATGCTGAAAGATGCAGTCAATGCACCAGGTATGGCATTTACCCTAACATCAATCAGCCAGTTAGATAAAGTGAAATGTGAGACAATGTTCAAGGATGGAATTTGTACCATTAAAAGTCAGACTGGAAAAACCATGGCCACAATCCCTTGGTCTAATAGACTATAACAGATTCCTGTCTCTGAATATCTACAGCAATTTGACTATGCTAACATTGTCCCTGTCAAATTAGATGTTAATGCTGTGCATTGGAAACTTGGTCACATAGGTCTTACTGCCATCAAACATACAATATCAACAGGCTCTATCACTGGTATTGAGCTTGACTCTACCTCAAGACTTCATTTTTGCAAAGCCTGTGCAAAGGCTATAGCAGTATATCAACCCTTTCTAAAGGAATCTTAAACATGTGTGACAAAATATAGTGAATGTATGTCAAGTACATGCTACCAAGCTTTGGTTCACTCAATCATACCAGCCAAACATCTTACCATCTAATCCCACATACAAGTGGGAAGTCATTATTCACTAGTACATGGTCTCATCTCAGAATGTTCAGTTCATCCTTGGTCCATCCCATCTTCTATCCTCTTCTATTCCCATTTATTCTTTTATGCATTTCATTTCACTTCTTTTCAGTATGTTTCTATGCTCAGTCAACTGGACCAAATTCTTCATATATTGTTTCCATGTCTTCCTATTCTGCATACAGTTCTTACATTACCCTGTTACATGTCAAGGTCATTCATCCCCATTTCTTTGACTGTAAAAGTAGTGTAGTTAATGTATGTATTTATTTTTTCAGAAGATGCACAATTAGACTTATATATCCTCTAGCCTCTCTATCTGTCAGGCACCAAGAATGCCAATGATGCATAGGCTGAGCACTATTGTAATAATGCCAACTTCACGATGCTGGCAGGAATTGGCCAAGTCCTGCAGACCGATCAGAGTGGCTTGGCTTCGACATACTTGTGTGTTATGCCCTACCTTCTGTGTGTGCCACTGATTTGGAACAGACAAGATACCTGGGAGAGTGCCAAGGATGTCGGCCTGAGTAGGGGACTTCAGATGGGAGGAGGGAAGACAAGAACATAAGCCAAGTTGATATTCAGAATGAGGAAATATCTACATCCATGTACTACTTATATAGGTTAAGAAGTGAGATGTGGAATCAGGGTGGCATAAGACATGGAGAAAAGAATAAGGGATGGAGACCATGTGGAAGTATTGTCCACAGTGATCTAGAATAGAATAATAAAATGTAAATGAGAATAGAACAATGAAATATGGCTGAGAATAAGATAATAGGAGTGTGGATGAAAATAGAACAATAGAAAATGGCCGGACATAAAGAAATAGGGCTGTGACCGAAAAATAAGTGAATAAAAAATGTCCCGAGGGGAAATGGGTAAAGGGAATGATGGGGAATTGAAGAATAACAAGAATAGAGGGGATAGTATGAAGGGAGTGAACCAAATGATGAACCAAATGTACCGAGCTGAGACCACATACTAGTGAGGAACGGCTTGTCACTGGTGTGTGGGATTAAAACAGTAAGGGTCATTTGGTTGGTACTACCAATTGAACCAAGGCTCAGCATCATATACTTGACAAATGTAGATAGTTCCTCATTCTGAATATCGACTTGCATTATGCCTTCTTGCGTTCCTTCCTCTTGTCTGAAGTCCTCTACTCAGGCCAACACAGGTATAAAAACATAGTAAAAGAACTAAATCAGATTATATAGAACATCAGTGGAAATAATCCTAGGCATGGGTAGAACTAACAGTTTATGCTCATAAACTATTATTCCTACACATAATTGACAAGGTACCTGCCAAGGCCCCTTCTAAACAATTCTTTTTGGACAACAACCTGGATAGGAATTGACTTGCTATTGTCTTGTCAGAAAACTTGATTAGGCTTTATTTATCCCAAAGTTTTGTCACACTTCTTGGGTTAAATCATCAACAGTTCCAAAACAGTCTATAAAGGCATTCCCAGATTTGACATCTTCTGTATCCATCGTCTGAATCTCTACTTTGATAACCAGGGATTTTGGACTCAGCATGGTGGCAAACACATACTTCTTTGGAAGTCATTTTTCCCACTTCTGGAGCCATATCCAAGGTTGTCTTAGTGGAATCTCCAACTTCTGTGTGACTTTAGGTGGCTGCTCTCTCTGGAGGGAAGGTGCGGGGATTACACCACATTCCTCTCTCAGATAAGAGAACCTATTATGTACAGGCAGTGGGGGCACACAATTCACCCACTGCAGGCTCCAAAATCCTCTTCATTTTCCCTTGATTCTTCCCTTTCTACCACTTCTCCCATTTTCACTGTCTCCTCCAGCACAATCTCTGATGTTCCTGAAAGGGCCAGGAGTTCTGGGAGTAATTCCAGCTTCTCTTCTGGGCTCAAGTCCAAATATCAAAGGATAAGGGGCTGTCCTGCACATAATGCCCAGGCTTCCAGCACCGGTGGCAAACTCCTAGAGTGTAATTCTTTGCTTGGGTCCTGTCTACCTCCATTGGGGCTGGAGTTTCTCTCAGTGTGGCCGGTGAAGGCATCAGGGCTCAATGAGTGACTGCAGGAAGTTGAGGCAGGGGATTTGACATTTTTGAGGCTCATGAAACCAGCTTGGGGAAATGCTTAGTAAGCAGGTGGAAGCCTGGAATTGGGTGCAATGAGTTTCTGTAAATGCTTCATTTGCCTCTTGGTCCCAGGCAACCCTTTGTGCTGCCTCATACCACCCATCAGGATCATCAAAACTCAGTGTACTGCTTCCCAAAAGAGTGTCAAGCTTCAGGTACTGACAGACTTCGGTACTGCCGAGGGGTTGGGCGGACAATGGCCAAGTCCTGCAAGCCAAGAGTAGTGGCGTTGGCTTCAACATACTTGTGTGTTGTGCCCTACTTGCTGTGCGTGCCACCGATTTGCAACAGACAGGTACTCAGGAGGATGCTGGTGATGCCGGCCTAAGTTGAGGACTTAACAGAAGGGAAGAAGGTAGAAGGGCCTAAGCCTAGTCGATACCCAGAATGAGGAAATATGTACATGCATGTCCTACTTATATAGGTTTCAAGAAGTGACATGTGGAATAAGGAGTGTGTGACAACAAGGTGTACAGAGCATGCGGGTATTGTCCATAATGAGTAAAATTAGAATGAAGGAATGTGGATGGGGATAGAACAATAAAAGAATAGAACAATATGGATGTGGCCATCGAGAGAACAATAAGGAGTGCACAATTATAAAATAAGGGCTATGACCGGGGATAGAACAAAGGAAAATGCTCCAAGACACGGCAGGACGGGGGTTAATGGGTAGTGAGGGGCCAGGAATAGACATAGGATGGGAGTGAGGGATGCGGATGGTGTATGTGCCTAGCCGAAATCGACACATTGAGTGCCTAGTATACTGGATTGTCCATTTGGTACTGCCGATTTGCCGGACCTTCGGTGCGTGTACTTGACAGAGAGCAACCTTCATCTGTATCCCCAGTTCAAGGCCTCTGCAAAACTTTATCACCACCATCTTGTCATCGTGGTATCCTGAAAGGTCTACTAATTCCATGAACTGATCAATGTATTCTTCCACCCAGTCCTTGCCCTGATACCAGCCCCTCCCTTCTAGGCACATGAAGGCAGAGAGCTGTTCATTTTTCAGGCAGAAGTTCCCTATGAAATTGGATTCAAAGGCCCTCTAGTCCGACTAGTGGGGGTGTCCATTCCTTTCGCTCCAAAGGATTTTGTTTGCAAAGCAAGCTGCTCTGTCAGACTTGAAGTAGGAGAGGGCCCAATATATCCAGGCTTGGTCGTTTGAGAACTGATCTCTGCAGATGACAAAGTAGATGTTGTAGGAATTGAGGAAAGCCCTCTCTTTTTCTCTATCTCCATCAGAGTCTGATGGAGATGTAGGCCTCACTCTGGATTTTCCTAGTGAGGTAGTGTTCTGGAGGTCTGGAAGGTGTGCACTCGGTGTTGGGTCCTCTTCTAAATCTTTATTATTTAGCTTGGCCATGATTGCCCTGAGGGCTTTGTTTAGTGCAGCATTTTCCGTCCAGCTTTCCATCAGTCCTTCCTCTAACCTCTGCAATCATTCCTCAGCATCCATGCTAGAGGTAGGGTTTGTGGGGATATCTGTGGCTATGGCTATAGAGGAGGGGGAGTCTGGCATTAGGTACATCCTGTCAGTAGGAATAAACTCAGGAGTGTTTTACTGTTCAACACTACCCAAAGAAGTCTTGAAAGATATCTTTGGTCCAAGTCTGAGTAAGTACAAAGACAAGAGTTTTTAGATAAAGACTCTACTAACATTTGGTCCAAGTCTGAGTAAGTACAAAGACAAGAGACCAAAGGTGCGCTTTTCTGATTACATAAGCGAGCGCCTAAACTTCGGGCAAGAGAATGAAAGACAAAATAATAGAAAAGATAAAAAGAGAAAAAAAGGTAGAGTTAAGAAAAGAAAAAATAGTGGTGACACTTAGCATGTCCAACACCCCCCCTAATGAGTCACCACTATAGAGTGACTAATCGGGCTCTTCAAGACCCATTACTCTTCGGTGGGCTTCAACTTTTGTGCGATCGAGTGGTTTGGTGAGGAGGTCGGCTGCCATCTCGTTTGTAGGGACAAACTTAGGCATGATAGTACCATTTTGAATTTCATCCCTGAGCCAAAAATACCTCAGATCCAGGTGCTTCATTCTTCCATGATGCTCAGGGTTTTTTGATACTGATATGGCTGACTGATTATCTATTTGCAGCACAGAGGGTGAATAAAACCTCTGGCCTAGTTCCATAAGAAACTGCTGGAACCAGATCAGTTCTTTTCCTGCATGAACCGCGGCTATGTATTCTGCTTCCATCGTCGAGAGTGCAACTACTGGTGGGAGGTTGCTCGACCAACTCACAGCGCCGGTACCTATCTTGATCAGGTATCTAGTCGTCGACTTTCCGTTATCAGCATTGCCACCATGATCTGAGTCGGAGTAAGTTAGAAATGGCTGTGTCGATGGATCGGGTGAAAAGGTAAGGCTGTGATTCATTGTTCCTTTTAAGTATCTGAAGATGTGCTTGACAGCCTTCCAGTGAGCGAGGCCTGGGTTCTGGGTAAACCTGCATACCACCCCAACTGCATAGGCTATATCGGGATGAGTTGTGACGGCAAGGTACATCAGGGATCCAACCGCTGATGCATATGGTATGCATTTCATTTGAGCCGTTTCCTCTGGTGTAGTTGGTGACATGGCCTGAGAAAGCTTGAGGCCAGGGTCCATGGGAGTAGTAACAGGTGTGCATTCACTCAAATTGTATTTTTTTAGGATGTCACTGACATATTGCCGTTGTGACAGGCAAAGACGACGTTGTGCATGGTTACGCGTGATAGCTATTCCAAGTAGCATAGTTCTCGGGCCCAAGTCCCGCAATTTAAAGTGTGTACCAAGTTCCTTTTTAATATTTGATATTGTTTGCGCAGAATTGGACACCAGAGTGAGATCATTGACAAATAC
>QLPI01032927.1:0-17813 GCA_003314275.1 Chroogomphus rutilus
TGATTTTATTCCCCTGCATTTGTGTTTTGCACTTGCATCTTTGTTTCTCTTTTGTGCTTTTCACTTTTACATTTGCGTTCTCTGGCGCTTAAAATAAGCGCCCATAACGACGCACCATTGCACATTGTCTTTAGCATCCATATTGACAAGCCCCAAAGGCCATTGTTGCTCTCTGTGTGTGACAGTTAAGAGTCTCTAGACCTTCCCTGTCAACAGGAACAGCCCTGGACGACAACAGCTTCAAAAGGTAACCCGCTACAAAAAAAATCAAAAGAAGAAGACCCCGACAAGGGCATCACACACCATAGGAGTCACAGAGTCTAATGGCATGGGCATGCAGAGTCCTCAACTCATCATCAAGGATGTGCAAATACTGCAACTCAACTCTCAGCCCCCCCTCCAGCCCCACACCATAAAGGAGGATATGGGAAAAGTCTCCGAGGTTTTCCAAAGGTTGGGAATCTGCATTATCCATTGGGGAAAAGCCTCTCCCAGTTCTGCAAACACCTCTCTTATAGGCAACTGGACCATCAGCGCTTATCGATCGACAATCATCCCAGAAAACAGTCAGAAAACTCCCACAGTCATGTCTGTCTTAATTACCACCTCGATTAAGCTTAGGACCTCGAGGGCTTGGTCCTAGTGGGGGGATACTGTTATGGCCCATGCCCCCAAATAAACCCACATTATTCCCCACAACCACCCACACCGTTTCCAGGACCTTTCTGACCATATTTTTTTTGAACTATCACTTTCTGCAAATTCCATTGTACCAACCCAAAGTTCCACAATCCCAAACCTCTGAGATTCCAAGACCAAGGTTCCACTCTTTTGATAAACGACACATAGGATCATCGCATACCTCACTCCCTTGTTCTTCATTCTGTATTAGCCCCTTATACTCTCTTCTCCCCTTGTCTTTACTCGGCAAAAGTTAGTACAAGGACTAGATACATGTAGATAAGACACCAGTCGACTGGACTATTGGCCAGTATGAATATCGACTTAATTCTGCATTGTAGTTTCCGATTCAGTTCCGGTAAACTTTCTGACTTTCCGAAATTAGGGACAGACGATCGAGGAGGGCACAACACATAAGTTGAAGCCAAGTCCCTGCAACCTTGAACCACTTGAATGACTAGTCAAACTACCTAATACCACGAATGGTCCCAAGCCCCCGGTGCTTCCTGTCTCCCGTCCTTTCCGTTCCATCCATGAACCCATGACCTATAGTCCCTCCGCCTCTGGAGTATGAACCACCTCTTGAAAACCATTTGGAACCTCCAGAAACCCTTCCGGAAGTATTTAGCTAAGCGCCTGACACGCAGATTTAACACTCACCCTATTTGTGGATATTGCGTAAGTCTGGTTTCTTTCCAAATGCAGCCTCATATGGAGTTTTACCATCTACTGCTCTTGTTAGAGTGTGGTTCATAAGCCAAACTACATGGCACGTCGCTCACCCTATAAGAACCTTGGGAGCTTGCTGGCATGCAAGAGGGCATGAATCTGCTCTATGATTGTTTGGTTACAATGCTTGGCAACTCCATTGTGCTAAGGAGTGTCATGCATGGTGAGCATTTGAATTGTACCTTTTGACTTCAGGTAGGCTATAAGGTCATTTCCTACGTATTCACCACTATGGTCAGAGTGTAAGGTTTTTATGTTTGCATCAAGCGGCACATTATATCATATCTTGTATTCCTTGTATATGCTAAAGACTTTGTTCTTCATGTGTAAGAGGTACAGGTGAGTCAGCCTAGAGATATCATCAGTTGTTTTGGAACCATAAGCGGGTAACCCGAGAGCTGTGACAAAACTTTGGTGTGAAGAAAGTTCAATCAAGTTCTCTGACAAGATGACAGCAAGCTAATGCCTGTCCTGTCCCTCTCTGAGACAAAGTCCGAAGTCCTATTTCAAACTCCGACCAACTCCGAGGCTAAACCAGACCAAAGGTCAGAACCTGACCCAGAACCAGAGGATCACCAAACAGAGATTCGGAAGGGATTTAGCACAAGAACTGGAACCCAGAATAAGCACCTAAGCCTCGGACTTAGTACCAGGACATTGGCTCTACAAGCTCCAATGTATTGATTTGTAAGCTAGTGCACAGACCACTTACATAAAGAGTATAAGAATGGCTCACCAGCAGCAGGATCCTTAGACTTTCCTCTTTGGGTTCCCCCTGCTCAGATAAGAGCCTCACATGTACTTAGGTAGTCATAATTAAAAGCTTTGGATTCCCCCTGCTCAGCTCTTCTGAGAGATACCTCCAGTCGACACTGAAGGGTTGCCCTTACAGCAGGAAATTCTCTCCCAATAAGGACCAGGAACCGTGCTACAGTACAGTCATAGGTAGTTCCAGACTCAATGGAGACGACTCGGAGAGCACCGACTCCTGCATATACTTGACACTGGACTCCCCCTCCTCTATAGCCATAATCACAGATAACCCCAATGGTCTCGCTTTCGGCATGGACCCCGAAGAATGACTGTGGAGGTTAGAACAAGAATTGGCAGAAAACCGAACAGCAAATGCTGTAATAAGCGAAGCCCTCAGGGCAATCATGACCAAACTAAACAACCCCATGCATCAGGGGTTAAACCCCAAAGATTTAGAGGATGACCCAACACCGAGCGCACATTTTTCGGACCATCAAAGCACTGCCATCTTGCAAGGGAACTCCAGGGTCAGGCTCGCACCTCCATCTGACTTCAACGGAGATAGAGAGAAAGGGAGGGCCTTCCTCAACTCCTGTAACATATACTTCATAATCTGTGGAGACCAGTTCCCTAATAGCCAGGCTCAGATACACTGGGCTCTCTCCTACTTCAAGTCCAACAGAGCAGCCTGCTTTGTGAACAAAATACTCCAAAGTGAATGGAAAGGACATCCTCACTATTCAGACTGGAAAGCCTTCAAGTCGGACTTTGTATGACATTTCTGTCCAAAGAACGAGCAGCTCTCCGCCCTTACATGATTAGAAGGGACAGGCTGGTACCAAGGCAGAGACTCTATAGAAGAATACATTGACTGGTTCACGGAGCTGGTAGATCTCGCAGAGTACCACGATGACAAGATGATTGTAGTCAAGTTCTGCTGGGGTCTCGAACCGAGGATACAGACCAAAGTTGCCCTCTTGGGAAGTGGGACGCCAAGCTTTGATGATCCTGAAGGATGGTATGAAGGGGCTCGGAGGGCCGCCTGGGACCAAGAGGCCAACGAAGCATTCACGGAGGCCCACCACAACCAACTTCGGACTTCCACCTGCCTAACCAGCACACCTCCGAAGCCGGTTCTCGGAGTGCCAAGGATGACTGCGCCACCTCCTCGCTTTCCAGAACCACCCCAGCGAGCCCCTGCACCATCTCCCATTACACAGAGAGAAGCTCCAACCCCAATGGAGGTAGATTGGACCCGAGCTAAGGGTTCTGCCCTCGAAGTCTGCTACCGATGCCAAAAACCTGGGCACTATGCATGAGACTGTCCACTATCCTTTGACATCCGAACAATGAGTATGGAAGAAAAGCTGGAATTAATTCCAGAGCTTCTGTACCTTGTAGGAATGTCAGAAAAAACACCAATGGAAGTACCAGAAGACCCAGAAGTGGCCAAAGGATGGGAAGAGAAAGGAGAAGGAGAGGATTTTGGGGCCGGCAGTGGGTAAATCGTGTGCCCCCGCTGCCTGTACATAATAGGTTCTTGTGGTGATCTCTACATGTTTCCTCTCAGAAGAGAAACCACCTAAAGACATACAAAAATCAGAGACTCCACCGAAACGGTGTCAGACACGACTCCAAAATTGGGAGAAACAACTTCCAAAGAAGTACGTGATCACTACCAACCCCAAGTCCGAAATCCCTGATCATCAAGGTCAAGATTCAAACAACAGACACGGAAGAAGTCAAGTCAGGACCCGCTCTTATAGATTGTGGGGCCACGGGACAGTTCATGGACAAAGGCTATGTGGAGAAACACCGACTCACCACCCAGAAGCTCCAGAGGCCCATCCCAGTTTACAATGTGGACAGATCACCGAACGAAGCTGGAGCCATCAGAGAAATCGTTGATGTGGTCCTCCGAGTAGATGGACATAAGGAGCGCACCTCATTTGCAGTCACCAGCTTAGGGAAACAGGACCTTATCCTGGGCTTTACCTGGTTAGAGGAGCATAACCCTGAGATCAACTGGCAGACTTGGAAGGTTAGCATGAGTCGATGTCCAATGAAATGTCACCAATGCCAAGCGGAGGTGCGGGATGAATGCAAAAGGGAACGAGTGCTAAAAAACCATTTCCGTGAATGTCGGACCGGCCTGTTTCCGAAACTTTGGAAGGAAGAAGGTCAGGAGGAGGAAAATGAGAAGAGTGAGGAGGAGAAAGACCCACTAGATGACCTAGAGCATAGGGACAGGGTGATGTGTGTGATGCTCCCATGAGAGGAAGAACATGTCCGAACCACACAGACTACCTCCCAGAGGTTAGCAGAAGCCCATTACAAAAATGTCCAAGTGGAAACGGAGATTCTGGAGTACCTCCGAGAATTTGAGAGTGTCTTCGCCAAGGAATCCTTCGACGAGCTCCCTGATAGAAAGGTTTGGGATCATGCCATTGAACTAGAACTGGGGGCTAGTCCGGTTAACTGCAAGGTGTACCCCATGTCCCCATTGGAACAAGCCGAGCTAGACGTCTTCATCCAGGAGAACCTTCGGATGGGACGCATCCGACCTTCCAAATCCCCAATGGCATCTCCAGTTTTCTTCATTAAGAAGAAAGAGGGATCCCTCCGACTCATCCAGGACTACCAAAAGCTGAACACAATGACAGTAAAAAAACAATACCCGCTCCCCCTTATTCCAGAGCTAGTGAATCAACTCAAAGGAGCCAAGTATTTTACAAAATTGGATGTCCAATGGGGATATAACAATGTCCGAATCAAGAAGGAGACGAGTGGAAGGCCACCTTTTGGACACACTGAGGACTGTTTGAACCACTCGTAATGTTCTTTGGACTAACAAACAGTCCGGCCACCTTTCAGACAATGATGAATGACATCTTCCAAGACTTCATCCTGGGAGGACTCGTCTGCATATACATCAATGACATCTTCATCTACTCTCAGACCTTAGCGGAACATCGGAGGATCACATGCCAAGTGTTAGAACACCTCCAAGAACAAAAACTCTACCTTCGGAAGGAGAAGTGCGAGTTTGAAAAAACACGGATCAAATATCTAGGACTCATTATATCAGAGGGGAAGGTAGAAATGGACCCAGTCAAGGTCCGAGAAGTAATGGAGTGGCTGACTCCGGAGAACCGAAAGGAGGTCCAGTTCCTTGGATTTGCCAATTTCTACCGACACTTCATCAAAGACTTCTCCCTCCATGCCCGACCACTCTTTGATCTCATAAAGAAAGGGGAACAGTGGAGATGGGGAGAGAAGGAGGAAGCAGCACTTGGGAAGTTGAAGAAACTCATTACCTCGGCACCGATACTAACCTTCCCGGATGACTCTCGGATGTACAGAGTAGAAGCGGATGCCTCAGACTTTGCTACAGGAGCCACCATCTTGCAACAATCATTGGAGGATGGGATGTGGCATCCAATCGCCTTCTTTTCCAAAAGCCTAAACCCAGTAGAGAGAAACTATGAGATCCATGACAAGGAAATGCTAGCCATCATCCGAGCCCTGGAGGAATGGCGGCACTTCCAAGAAGGGACCCAGCTCCAGTTCGAGGTCTGGACAGACCATAAGAATCTGGAATACTTCCAAACTTCTAAAAATCTCAAATGAAGGCAGGCCCGATGGTCCCTCTTCCTGTCCCGCTTTGACTTCATGCTCCATCACCGACCAGGCCAAAGTATGGGCAAGGCGGATGCACTCTCCAGAAGATCAGACCACGGGTCGGGATCAGAGGACAATGAAAATATGACCCTCCTCTGACCAGAACTGTTCACAATCTGAGCTCTAGAAGGAATCACAGCAGTTGGGGAAGAGAGAGACATCCTCCTTGACATACAAACAAAGCTTCAGACCTCGAGCCTGGAGGACCCGGTAACCAAAGTCATCATGGAGCTCCGACGGGGGCATGCCAAATCCGTACAATCCGCAGAATGGATGGAATGGGATGGCCTCCTCCAATTCCGAGGGAGAATCTACGTCCCGAACGATCTGGACCTACAGAGGTGCATTGTTTCTCAGCACCATGATATACGAGTGGCTGGGCACACAGGAAGGTGGAAAACATTAGAGTTGATCTCCAGGAATTACTGGTGGCCCCAGATGTCACGATATGTGGGACAATATGTGAAAACCTGCGACTCCTGCATACGAACCAAAATCCAAAGGCAACCCCCAATTGGAGAGCTAGAGCCGCTTCCTATCCCAGAGGCTCGATGGGACACTATCAGCGTAGACTTCATAGTGGAGCTACCCGATGCCCATGGATACGATGCGGTCATGAATGTAGTCGATTCGGTAAGCAAAAGGGCCCACTTCCTCCCCACACATACTACTATCATGACACTGGGGGCTGCATGACTCTATCTAACACATGTGTGGAAACTACATGGACTCCCAAAGCAGGTAGTTTTGGACTGAGGCCCTCAATTCATCTCGGAGTTCACTTGTGAACTCTACCGACTCCTAGGGATCAAACTCGCAACAACAACAGCTTACCACCCACAAGGAGATGGGCAAACGGAACATGTCAACCAAGAGCTAGAGCAATATCTCTGAGTCTTTATCAATGAGTGACAGGATGACTGGGATGAACTCCTACCAATGGCAGAATTCCAGTACAATAATCATGTATACTCTGCCACACAGCAAACTCCCTTTATGTTAGACACAGGACGACACCCGTGGATGGGCTTCAAACCACAACAGCCGAAATCACAGACGGAGACAGTAAATGAGTTCAAAGACCGAATGGAACAGTCATTAGAGGAGGCAAAGTCGGCACTGGCAAAAGCAAAGGATGACATGGCACGGTATTACAACCAACACCGAACTCTGGCACCAGAGTACCAAGTCAGAGACCAAGTGTTCCTAGATGCCTCAGACATTCGGACAAAACGGCCCTCACAGAAACTGAGTCACCGATACTTGGGACCCTACACAATTCTATGAAAAGTAGGGAGGCATGCCTACAGACTCCAACTTCCACAATCCCTATCCCGGCTCCACCCAGTCTTCAATGTGGTCAAACTCCTCCCAGCCCCCGAAGATCCAATCCCAGGATGAAAATCAGAACCACCTCCACCACCAGAGTTAATAGATGGAGAAGAACATTATGAAGTAGAAAAGGTATTGGATAGTCGCTTAATGCGGGGAGGACTCTACTTTCTAGTCAAATGGCAGGGGTATGGATATGAGGAGAATACATGGGTGAAGGAAGAAGACATGAACGCACCTGCCAAAATACAAGAGTTCTACTTACAACACCCTGGAGCACCTCGGAGAATCCGAGCAATAGCCTTTGAATCCCTATCATTCCGTGCCACAAGGACACAGCACTTTAGAAGGGGGGGTGATGTCAGGGGACAACCCTCTCCAAGACAAAGTCCAAAGTCCTATTTCAAACTCCAACCAACTCCGAGGCTAAAACCAGACCAAAGATCAGAACCTGACCCAGAACCAGAGGATCACCAAACAGAGATTCGGAAGGGATTTAGTACAAGAACTGGAACCCAGAATAAGCGCCCGAGCCTCGGACTTAGTACCAGGATGTTGGCTCTACAAGCTCCAATGTATTGATTTGTAAGCTAGTGCACAGACCACTTACATAAAGAGTATAAGAATGGCTCACCAGCAGCGGGATCCTTAGACTTTCCTCTTTGGATTCCCCCTGCTCAGGTAAGAGCCTCACATGTACTTAGGTAGTTATAATTAAAAGCTTTGGATTCCCCCTGCTCAGCTCTTCTGAGAGATACCTCCAGTCAACACTGAAGGGTTGCCCTTACATGTCCAGGTTGATGTCCAAAAAGAATTGTTTAGAGGAGGCCTTGGCAGGTGACTTGTCAATTACGTGTAGGAATAATAGTTTATGTTTGTGAACTATTATTTTACCCTTGCCTAGGATTATTTCCACGGATGTTCTATAAAATCTAGTTTAGTTCTTTTATAATGTTTTTACGTACCTTTTACATTTTGTCCAAGAAACCTTCCACCACATAGAAGGGTCAAGATCTATTCTGCAAACAAACCTCTGTTGATAAGTCTTAGTGGTTGGCAACCTACTTAAGAGAGTACTGGCAGCACTAGATAATCCGGCGGATTATGGGTGAAGATAAGATTGCTTTTACACTACAGAGCTAGTCTCTATTTATACTAATTCTATGCTAATTATGTAACTCCCCAATAAGGCAAGGCTTTCCTGAAATTAGTTGAAGGGTGTGGAAAGGAATAGAAAGTCCTAGAAGCCTGTGGCAGTTATGAGTCACCCTGTAGTCACTAATGAATCACCCTATAGTCATTAATGAGTCACCCCATAGTCATTAATGAGTCATATTCTCACAGCTGGTAGTCTTGTGACTGGTCAAGTCATGAAATATTAATAGTAAATGAGCCGAGCTTCTGGGCTGACTGTCAGGGGACTACCAGTTTATTCCTTTTTCTTTCCTTTTCCTCCCCTTATTCCCTTATCTTCCTTATTCCTTTTACTTCTATTATTTCCTTAATCTTCTTCTGTCTTCCTTGTTGACTGTGACAGGCTTGTTATGTCACAGTCACAGTAGCTATACAGTTGCTGCTTAGGTAAGGGGGTCCTTTGGTTGTTCTCTTCTGGACCTCCCTGCCAGGTAAGCAGCTCGCATGTATTTAGCTACATTACCTTTTATATACTTACTTCTGGACCTCCCTGCCAGTGTCTGGTAGTGCCTGTGGGTAAACTTAGGGTTCGAGTCCCTGGGTTAGGCCCTGGGTAGGTCACAGGGCTGTGGTGTTTCCCACTGTTGGTCTCCCAGCAGGTACTGGAATCAGTACCCGAGTAGGTTGCCCTTACATTAGAACAACCCACTAATAGAGGACCGAGGGCTTGGGTCTTGAACTTCCACCGGTGAGTCGAATTTCCTTGAACGAGTTGTCGGATCCCTATACCTCCTTCCTCCTTCTCGGCTTCCTCGTGCCATCCGGGTGGAAGTCCAGCGTCATACTTGTACTTATTGAAGGAATGGTGATAGCTGGACAGCTCGGTGAGTGAGAGAGTGGACCGCTTCGGGCGACACTATAAATCGCTACGTAACCCACAGTAGGGTGCACCGTCCACTGAAGGCCAAGGCGACACCATAAACCATTTTCCAACCTCAACCTTCCTTAATACTCCTCTTCTATTCGCCACCTTAGCGTTCCTACATGCCGAGAAACTCCTAATATGCTACTCTACAATCCGTACCACCCACCTCACATCCGCCTACTTAATGCCGCCCACCTTCGCGCTTCATCCCAACCGAATCCTCATCCCACAGTGCGACTCTACCATGCCAACCTTGCTCCTCAGCCTGCTAGACGGGCAACCCGACGAGCATCACCGCTGACGTGGCCCGTGACGATGCCATGTCACGCACTTGCTGTTGACAGCGACCGCCTTCGGAGGCTATTGACGGGCCTCTATACCTTTCCATAAGGCATGCTAGACATGTTTTCGCTATCCCGGTACCCCGAGGACATGCCCCACCTGATGATGAGAAAGTTGCATCCGAGGCCTCTGCCACGTACCCTCCTGACATGTATGATGCGTACCCTGCAACATAGCCCGCCGTTGCTGCCAACCTCAGCCATGCATGGATGCCGAGCTCGACGAGTGAGCTATACACTATGCCAGCCCCACCATCGAACCTCATTGTCATGCCGATGCAGGTGAACAACATGTCGACCATGCCTGTAACTGCACCCGGTACCGCCACTTGTGATGTCTCCCCAGCGACACCGACCGACTGGACAGCATGTCCCACCGACCGTGGTGACCTGTCTGCTCAGTCAGCACCATGCTTTGCAATGCGACGATCTGCACAGCTTCTCGTGCACCCCTGTGCAGCCGGAGGCTGACCGAGGTCAGCACGCCCACCGTTTGCATCTCGGGTGACTCTCCCGGACCCATGAAGGTCTCCCCATGAGTCATGGTTCGACTCGCTCATGCTGCACCCACTGTGCACCTCTCTTTTTGGCCCACCACACTGCACTCGCAGACTGCACAACCGTCCGTCACTCCCACACTGAAGTGACGTGAATCCAACACGTGCCATTAGAGTGAAGGGTGTAAAAGTTGACGAGGTGCCGCAACCCGCTCGTCACCAATGACGTCTGCGTCGATGACTCTATTGCGTGACCGCCCGAATATTGCCGCATGCTCTCACACCGCCTCTTGTGAGGGCCCCGCACAGCCATGTGTCGACCGTGACCGCAATTGTTCTCAGTGCCGTCACTCGCGATGCTTGTGATACACACACATAGTGCACCTGCCATTGTTGCCGACTGCGGGCATGCTCAGACAAACCACTGCGAGACACTTGGAGGTCGAGCCCCCATCCCATGCTCAATA
This sequence comes from Chroogomphus rutilus, assembly GCA_003314275.1. Classification (NCBI taxonomy): domain Eukaryota; kingdom Fungi; phylum Basidiomycota; class Agaricomycetes; order Boletales; family Gomphidiaceae; genus Chroogomphus; species Chroogomphus rutilus. Next base: position 10,541 of record QLPI01032927.1, read on the forward strand.
TTCGGCCCAGCCAGGAGGTGCACCTTTGGTTTGTGAATGTCAACAACCGCTCGGTATGCAGAGACCAACTAGCCACCATCGCCGTCCTGCATATTCCCTGGGCTATACCCTGTAAGCCCCGCGCTTTTGGTTCCACTGCTCCCTACACACACACTGCATCTTCCCGAACCTCTCATGCTCCCGGTAGTGCTAGCCCAGTTGTGAGCACAGATGTGACAGAGTCTGTTACCTTCACATGGGAGTATGTCACTGGGAGATCAGCATGTGCTTGTTCCTGGTTACCATCGCCGCCGCCCCTGTCGAGGCCAATGAGAGGCTGCACGCACGCGCCTTCCCGCTCACTCCCGCCATTCAATACGGAGGCCCCGCACCAAAGCAAAACGAGTCTGCACTCGATGCATATCCCATCGCGTGGCTTGCGGTGCACGACCGGTGCAACTTGCTCCATGCACGCCAACGCTCGAGCACCCCGCCATCCAAGCCGCTTGCTCGCCTCCCGTCGGCAGCACCCACACTCACGCTCCCGTCCGGTGACCCTGTGGGGACTCCATAATTGTTCACTAGCGTCGATGCTGGCCCACAGCCCCATTTCGTTCGCCAATACTGTGCCCATGCAGCGTCCTGAGTCCCTCCCTCTCACGTGGATCGCTGCTGCATGAGTTGGCGCTCGATATGCGTCGTATCTCGACTGACACGTGCCGGCCGTCTCCACCGTATGCACCGTCACAGGGGTGGATGCAGGAATCAACAAACTGCCACGATTCATTTGTTGCCAATGGCATCTCTGTGCCGAGGCCTGTACACCTGCCTGGTCGACCCTGGAGAGAGCGACGCGAGCGTGATGCCGCTGGAGTTGATCCCGTACCGTAACCCGCTGGTTGGTCCGTCGCCGACGACGTCTGCCGACGCCTGTGCATCCGCCCATTTCGGGAATACCAGGAAGTTGTGTGACCCGCATTTGTCGCACAGCTTGGCCTGCGCCCACGCTTTCAACGGTTGCCCATTGCTTCTGGAACTCGTGTGACATGCTTCCCTGCAGCACACTGCTCTCTTTTGCTGACCGAGGTTGTGCCGGAAGGAGGATACGACCAGGCGAGGGGATGTGTTGGGACTGGAAAGAGGGTCAGCTGACATGGAGATGGAGTTGAGGAACAGAATGTAGAAGGAGAAGAGGGTAGTTTGGGTGACCCAGATCAAGGTGGTGGGATAGATGGCAGGTGTTTTGCTGGCTGCATGAGAGGTTGGAGTATTGCTGCAGAAGACTGAGACGTACTGTATGGTGCATTGTTGTACGTGCAATCCGAGGTCGACACTTGCGCATGGCACTCCTCTAAGATGAGCTTCCCCAGTCGACCTTGGGCACATCTCAACCACTGAGACCCCACACGGCTTCGTGAGGATCGCGCCCGCAATGCCCTAGGGTCGACACCTGTACCTCTGTCCATCACCGATTCCACGCACGTAATGCGGCCGCCAACTCTGCAGATGCCTCATGGAGTTGCTGTGCAGGTCACTCACGAACCACCCCTCAGCGGCATCTGCGGCCCCGTTCTCGTCCAGCAGTACCGAGTCGGTACTCCCGCGGTTGCCACCTACCGCCGCCGCCCGCTCTGACTAATGCTGGGGCCGTAAGCTGTCGCTGGGTCTTGTTCCCGCTGCGTTCGTGCTTCCCGCACCTTCCGCCTGCCGTTGGATGCGTACCGACGAGCACGTACTGGACACGCTCCCCCTTCATACGCGACGCCGCCATCTTGACGCGCTGCAGCCCAGCCCCCTCTGCGGCAACCTCGTTCCCTCAGTGGGTACCACCTTGGACACCGTCATCCTGCCCTTGTCGCTGCCGATGACAACCTGCGTGCACACGACTCCCACTCGTTTCCAGTATCCAGCGCAGTCGCCACCGCATGCGCTCTCGCTCCCGCTCGAGTGGAGAGCATGACCAGACGCTCTCCGCTCCTGTACTGCCGCGACCCGCTCGACACACGCCCGTCGTTTCCACCCTACACGCCGTCACTGCGATGGACAGGAGTTGGCGAACCACCGCGATCGTTCGTCTCCGACGATGCCTGCTGCCGCCGCCCATCGAGCGTTGTCACCGCATCTGCTGGAACCAGCCCCCGGGTGATGAGCCCCATCCCGTCACGCCAATTGTTGTCTGCACGAGGCAAGCCCTCATCCCTTATCGTCCTTGGCTGCCATTGCCACCGTCCCTGTTGCGGCCGATGATGAGTTGCGTGCGCGCGCCCTCTGACCCGTTTCAGGTGCCCAGCGCAGTCGCTACTGCCCGCGCCATCACTGCCGCCTTGGGCAAAGAGGATGGCCCGGCATTCCCCGCTCCCGTGCCGCTGCCCGACATAGAAAGTCCCGTACTGGAACGACAGAGGACCACGTAAAACGCGCGTCGCAGTCGCAGCTCATGTGGTGCGACCGCTACAACTCGCTGGCACATCCACAGCCTCACCTTCGTCCAGTGACCTGGAGTCAGCGTCCCGACGATCGTCACTGCTGTCGCCGCTGAATCGCGGCCTCGTTTTCATTCAAGTCTTTGAGCCGGCGCTCACGCCGTCGTTCTCATCTAGAGAGCTCGCGGTCATTCCTCACTGCCGATGACTCTGAGAATGTCCCAGGTGGTCACATAAGCCACGCTCGTCGTGCAGCATCATCCCTGACGACGTGAACTCTTCGGCGACACGAAAGGTACCCCCACCTGTCCTAATGTCCAGCGGTGGCCTGCAATCGTTCATTGATATGGCCGCTGGTCCCCCTTGCCCATTTACGTGTGTGGACTGCCGAAACCGAACCGACGCGTGTTGATAACGCTGCCCGCTCTAATTCTCAGCCTTTCACCCTCGACACTCGAGCCGACCACTGTGTGCATGCACTGCCTACCGCCATCACTGCGCCCCACAGAACCCGTATCATCCCGCTCGGTGTCGCGACAACTGCACTGCAACCTGCTCCCGTGCTGCTGTCCAATATAGAGGGTCCTGTCCCGAAGCGACACTGGTCTACATTGGACATGCATCCATCTCTCCCGCATGCGCTGTCACAGTGGAGTGGGTTGGATACCATGATCTACTCGTCATGTACAAGGTGCAGCTGACCTCGGTATCAATGGGCCTGATCGGTGTCCCTTGGCAGCCGTATGCATGGTGGCTCTCTTGTACTTCCCTGCCGCAGACCTTGCTCACATCTTGGGACCTGGTTGGGTCAACTACATGCACCTTGCATGCAATTCTGGTAGATCGGGTGAATCTACATCTATGTGTCAGGTTGCCACATTCTAGAGAGGGGGTAATGTCAGGGGACTACCGGTTTATTCCTTTTTCTTTCCTTTTCCTCCCCTTATTCCCTTATCTTCCTTATTCCTTTTACTTCTATTATTTCCTTAATCTTCTTCTGTCTTCCTTGTTGACTGTAACAGGCTTGTTATGTCACAGTCACAGTAGCTATACAGTTGCTGCTTAGGTAAGGGGGTCCTTTGGTTGTTCTCTTCTGGACCTCCCTGCCAGGTAAGCAGCTCGTATGTATTTAGCTACATTACCTTTTATATACTTACTTCTGGACCTCCCTGCCAGTGTCTGGTAGTGCCTGTGGGTAAACTTAGGGTTCGAGTCCCTGGGTTAGGCCCTGGGTAGGTCGCAGGGCTGTGGTGTTTCCCGCTGTTGGTCTCCCAGCAGGTACTGGAATCAGTACCCGAGTAGGTTGCCCTTACACTGACCTTATGTGTAATAGTTATTAAATAAACCCAGGAATTTGTTGTACAAATCAGTCTTGATCCAGCAGTTTGGTGCCATTTTCCATGTGTAAGTGTTTGGTGCCAAGCTGTGGGTCCTTGTGGGTCCAAAATAGAAATAAGCGAAAAGTATAAGTGTTTTTGGAGGATTTCCTTAGGCTTGAAGTGCTTGATGGTTTAAGAGTTAATTACTTTGAGTAATTCACTCTTAAATGGCCAGCCAAAATTTATTATATTTTTTTGGTAGTCACTTTAGACTGATTTGTTGGATTATTTTCTGAGTGAGAGAGGTTTGGAATCCTTTATGCTGATCCCTGATCTGATGGTCCTTCATATCTGTTAGAGAATTCCTGTTAGGATTCGGTAATGCCGAAATATCGGTTAAGTCCTGCAAACCGTTCTGGAGTGGCTAGGCTTCAATGTGCTCGTGCATTGTGCCCTGCTGTTCCGTGCGTGCCACTAATTTGGATAGTGAGAGGTCTCGTGAGGATGCCGAGGGTGTTGGCTCGAGCAAAGGACTTTAGAGATGGGAAACGGACAAAGGGGTGCGAACCGATTTGATATTCTGAGTGAGGAACTATCTACATACATCCCGCTACTTATATAGTTAAGAAGCAAGATGTGGAACAGGGTGGCGTAAGGAATGGAAAACAATAAGGTATGAAGAAACCACATGGAGGCATTGTCCACAGTGATCAAGAATAGAATAAGGAATGTAAGCGAGATTAGAATAATAGAGGATGGCTGACAACAAGATAATGAGAGAGTGGAGGAGGAAATAGAACAATGACGACCGGAGATAAAACAATAGGGCCGCCACCGAACAATGATGAAGTAGTAATATGTTTCAGGGGGAGCGAGTCAAGGAGTGGATAGGGGGTGAAGGAACAATGAAGAGGATAGGACGAGAGGAGTGGTCCAGACGATGTACCGGGTATACCGAGCCGAGGCTGCGTGGTAGTGCAAGATGATGTGGGCAAGGGCCGGTTGGTCAGTATTCCCAAGTGAGCCGGTACTCGGTGTTGTAGACTTGACAATTCTCCATTCCCCAACATTGGTGAAGGTGATGTAATACCACTTTTTATTTTTTGTAGCAACTGGAGCAGGTCCCTAAAGATTGCTGTGGATTTCTTCACTGAACCTCAAGGCACAGCTGCCTTTTCTTGTTTTGGTAACAGGCTTGTGAGTCACCTTTGCAAAAGAAGGGTTCTCCCAAAGGTAATTTTTCATGCTTTATTCCTGTTACAAAACCCTTGGCTACTAGTTTTCTAGCTGTTTCAGGTGAGATATGACCCATTCAGGGGTGGAATTGGTCTAAGGTTAGCACCTCTGCAGCCAAATTTGCTGTATCATACTCATGTGACACCCAGTAGAGGCTACATCTAGATTTTGGGACTATGCCAACTAATTTGCCATTTCACTCACAGATAGTCCACTTGCTATCTGAAAATGTAATGTCAAAGCCTGCATTGTCAAGTTTTCCAACTGAAACGAGGGTGTAGCCAACTTCTAGGGAGTACAGGACTTCTGTGAGCCTTAGCTTTGAGATATCAATATTGTTTGGTACATTGATTGTTATCTCACCCATTCCAAATGCTTTAAAGCTTTGCTTATTAGCAGCCTGGAATGACCTCGGAGATATCTTGACAAAGTTTTCAACTGCATCATGGTAGGGAGTAATGTGAGTGGTACATCCTGAGTCATAGACCTTGATGCAAGTTGAGGTTTTTGCAGCATCTTCAACTTCAATGCAAACTGCCTGTGCATCCTCCAGATCGGTGCTGATACGGTTCTTGTCACAACTGACAAGTGATAAATCATTACTCTCGTCAGTATCAGGTGATTGCTCCTCTTTGCATTCACTGTCTGAGTCATTGCTAACCTTAGAGAACCAGTCTCCATTATCATCTCTGGTAATTTCATCATCTGAGTTCAAGTTAATGTTTGACAAAAGCAGTGGGAGTTCCAAGTCTGATTCATAGAGCTCATCTGCTATGAAGGCATACTCTGTTTCAGGATCAGATTCAACAGCAGCATTGGTGGTGCCACTGCTATTGTAGATTTGGGATATTGTTTTTGAAATGACCCTTGTCACTGTGAGGGCAACCCTTGTTGGGCCTGTGGTTTGTCACATAGAGCTGACAAGGGAAAAAACCTAAGTTATAGATATTGTCTATATACACAAGGAGGAGGGGGGCTCACCTGACAAGGGGAAAAACCTAAGAGGAAATCTTAGGGTCCCTTGTCAGTGAGTCCATACCCTATATACCCTTTGCCTGTACCCTGCTTCTTCAACATATCTTACCCCCTGGCTGGGCCCTAAGGTATGTAGACCCAAACCCCTGATGGCCAGCCTGTATTGTCAGTATCTTAGCTCAGCATCATACAGAACTACGGTCAGCTTGGCTGACTTAAGGAAAGTGTGTCTTATTCCCGTCTCTTCTTTGGCCTATTGGTCTCCTCAGTCTACATCCTTTTGCTCTCTGCTCTTCAGTCTTGGTTCAGTCTGGAAAAAGGATCATCCCCTGACAGTCACTGCAATTCCAGCAGACACCACATGGCTTGCATTTGGTGTGTTTTCCCTTTCCATTTTGTAAAGCAGACATCACTTCATCCCTATCATTGCCCTTTAAGGTGTTGCCAGTATTTTGGCGCAGTCTCTGTACTGCATGATGCTTGTATTCCGTTGGGGAACCGGGAATTCTCCAATATATTTCTACAAGACTTCTGAACTGGATCAGCATACAAGATCCAAACCTCTCCTCTAAAGAAAGTCACCCATCAAATCAGTCCTAAAATGACTACCAAAAAATATAATAAAATTTTGGCTGGTCATTTAAGAGTGAATTACTCATAGTAATTAACTCTTAAATAACAAGATCCTCAAGTCTAAGGAAAAACCTTAAAAACATATACTTTTTGGCTATTTCTATTTGGACCCACAAGGAACCACAATTGGGTGTCAATTACTTAATACACAGAAAGTGGCATCAAATTCCTAGGTCAAGTTCTCAGAACAACTTGTACAACAAATTCCTGGGCTTATATAATAGCTATTACATAAAGGTCAGCCCAGAAGCATGGCTCATATACTAATAATATTTTGTGACTTGACCAGTCACAAAACTACAAGCCATGGGAATATTTCTTTTCTTTTATTATTAGTGACTATGAGGGTGACACTGTGACTTCCAGGGGATTCCAGGACCTTCCATCCCTTTCCGTAAACTTCCCACTAATTTCTAGAAAGTCTTGCCTTATTAGGGAGTTACATAATCAGCTTAGAATTAGTATATATAGAGACTAGTTCTGTAGTGTAATGTCAGGCACCGGACATACTGACAGGCTTCGGGAAAGCCGAAGGGGTCGGACAGGTAAAGGCCAAGTCCTGCAGGCTAGAAGTAGTGGCATGGCTTCAACGTGCTCGTGCGTTGCGCCCTACTTCCCATGCGTGCCACCGATTTGGGACAGAGCGATACCCGGGAGAGTGCCGAGAGTGTCGGCCCAGGTAAAGGACTTGGGACAGGAGAAGGGAGG
>QLPI01033219.1:0-10252 GCA_003314275.1 Chroogomphus rutilus
TCCACACCTATGGCCACTCATGTTCACTTGTTGTATTAAGTGCTCGGTCTGAATATCCATGTAATATTAACACCAAGTACCAATCATCCAGCCAGTAGACTGATATGGTCTGCCGAAGTCTCGGCCCAACAGAACAACAACGACAGGTGAGAGACACACCTATGGAGAAGAGGTTTGGGGATTGGGAGTTGGGAGAACTTGACAGGCTCATCCCTAAGGGCCAATGACCGACCGACCTTCCCACCATGTGTCGAGCTGAGAACCCAAGGCCCTGGGCCAGACTCCTGGGGTCAGGCCTGCAGATGTTTGGCAGATCATACCACCGGAACTAAGGGAAGGGTAGCATATGATGGAGAAGCAGTGCATGGGTACAGGGTATATAGAGCGCAGGACTCGCTGGCAATGGAGCTTAGGTTTTCCTCTTAGGATTTCTCCCATTGCTAGGTGAAGTCCCTTCCTTGTGTACATACAAGAGTAACTGAGACTTAGGATGTCCCCCATTAGGCCCTGCATGATAGTTCTCAGGTGCCACTGGGGTTGCCCTTACAAGTACATGGTCTTGGCTTGGTACATTTGGTTCATCACTTGGTCCACTTCTGTTAAGTCTGCATGTCAGGTACTTAGCTAGATACTTCCAGAAGGGTTTCTGAAGGCTTCTGATGGGTATCCATGAGGGGGGGTCAAGGCTCCAATGACGGAGAGACTAGAGATTGTGGATTTGCGGACGGAGATGGAAACGTGGAAAGACGAGAAGCGCTGGGGGCTTAGAGCTGTTCGCAGTATTAGGTCATATGACTAGTCATTCGAGTGTTTGAGGTTGAAGGGACTTGGCTTCAACTTATGTGTTGTGCCCTCCTCGATCGTCTGTCCCTAATTTTGGAAAGTCGGAAAGTTTACCAGAACTGAATCGAAAACTACAATGCAGATTAAGTCAATATTCATACTGGCAAATAGTCCAGTCAACTGGGGGTTTATATACATGTAACTAATCCTTGTACTATCTTTTGCCGAGTAAAGACAAGGGGGAGAAAGGAATACAAGGGGCTAATAGAAAAAGGAGAACAAGGGAGTGAGGTATGCGATGATCCTGCATGTTGTTTATCAAGGAGCGGAACCTAGGTCACAGAATTGTGGGGGTTTGGGATTATGGAACTTCAGGTTGATGCAATGGATTTGCGAAAAGTGATTGTTCCAGACTTTTGATGGTTGGAAAGTCCCAGAAAAGGTGCGGGTGGTTGTGGGGACAAATATGGGTTTATTAGGGGCATGGGCCATAACAGTATCCCCCCACTAGGACCGAGCCCTTGAGGTCCTAAGCTTATTCTATAGTGAATTGAGTGGAGAAGGATGTGGGAGTATTTTTAGGTGTATTGGGATGTAATGGGCATTTTTTCCAAGCACCCATCCATTGTTTATATACAGTAAAGGGGTTTTTTCTCTTCCTTGTAGGTTCCTTTCCTGCCCTTACTTATGTCTGAATTGGAGCAGGACATCGAGGCAGAAGTCTCAGAGCAAATGCATGCCTTTAAGGCCGAGTATGCAGAAAAGTTTCGCCTATTGGAGGCAGAAGGGGCGAGGAAACTGGAGGCTGCCTGGAAGGTTGAGGAAAACCGGAAAGCTGAAGCCCGGAGGTTGGAGGAGGAAAAAAGGGAGGCAGAACAAAGGAAGAAGGAGGAGGAGGATCGTGCCATGGAGTGGGATGCTAAGGCTCTGGAGCATGCTCTCCTGGCTGGTCAGGAGGCTGAAGACTTGGGAGACGTGCCATCCTGGGGGGGCTTTGTTGTCACACTAGGATTTGAGGACAGAGGTGTCTTTCCAAAGGGGACTAACAAGTCTCGAATCGTAGCATTTCCACGGATCCAGAGTTCATCCCATTACCTACTGGGAGGAATCCAGGATGTGAGGGGGGTGTTCCTTTTGTGCCTGTGGTCGTGTCAAGTACTGCTGCAAGGGATGCAGAGAGGAGGTGTTGGGGCCATCAGGAGGAGGAGGCCCAGATTTCTGGGGCACAGAGGTCCTTTGAGAATCAGGTGGTTTGAAATGTGTGGGCAATTGGGAAGGAGGTGGGTCTTGGGCCCTTTGAATCCAGTTGTCGGGCACTGATCTGACAATGTCCTGATTTGTATCAGGCTGCCACCCCAGGGTTACCTTCATTTTTGAGGTCAGAACCCTGCAATCTCTGTTGTAGATGGGGGAAGAACTGTGAGTGGTCCATAGCGGTTAAGACTTGTCTTCCCTGTCAGAATAGCAGGGTGAGGTGCGAGGTTGGCAGGGTACCAGTTGTCAAGGGGTCGACCCTGAGAAAAAGGAGGTGGGAGGAAACAGAAGCTCCTGAAGCATCCTCTTCAAAGAAGACGAGGTCAATGTGGTGGTTCCTTACCTCCTGAAGGTTAGGAGTGTGGCAATCGTGGCCGCCTTGGGGCTGATTAGGGATAGCATCTCTGGAATGGATGCTCGTCTCCTCACTCTTGGGGTTGACGTGAAAAGGTTGTTGGATGCTTCCGAGATACAGAACACCATTAAGACGGATGATTGGGAGCATCTGACAAGGGTGTGTCAGTGCGGTGGTCTTACCCAGAGTCCTCAGGTGGTGAGGGGTTGGGTGGATCTGGCGCATGGTGTGGGGGGGGCAACTTCCAAGGTGGGGAGGTCTTCCGAAGTAGGGGATCCAGCACGTGGTATGGGAGATACAACACCCAAGGTGGGGCGGTCTACCAAAGTGGTGGATCCAGTGTGTGGTGTGGGAAGTGTGACACCTATGGTGGGGCAGTCTACTGAAGTGGCAGATCTGGTGCCAGGGTTGAGCAGTGGAGGAAAGGGGAAGGGTGTGGATTTGTTCCATCAGCAAGATCCTTCTGATCTTGATCCAGAGCATTCCTTATTCTATAGTGATGACTGAGAGTGTTTGTTTATACTTGTTCCAGAATTTAATGATGCTTCAAGTGATCCTAGTTGGTGTCGGAAGTTTGGGGGTTGGATAGAGATTCCTGACTAAATCCTTAAGTTGATGTGGGTTAGCTTCCGGTTGCTTTCCCCTTCTCTAGGTGTTTTGGAACCATAAGCTAGTAACCCGAGAGCTGTGACAAAACTTTGGTGTGAAGAAAGTCTAATCAAGTTCTCCGACAAGATGACAGCAAGCTAATGCCTGTCCCGGTTGATGTCCAAAAAAAGAATTGTTTAGAGGGGGCCTTGGCAGGTGACTTGTCAATTACGTGTAGGAATAATATTTTATATTCGTGAACTATTATTCTACCCTTGCCTAGGATTATTTCCACGGATGTTCTATAAATTCTAGTTTAGTTCTTTTATGATGTTTTTACATACCTTTTATATTTTGGCCAAGAAACCTTCTACCACATAGAAGGGTTGAGATTTATTCTGTGAACAAACCTCTGTTGATAAGTCTTAGTGGTTGGCGACCTACTTAAGAGAGTGCTGGCAGCACTAGATAATCCGGCAGATTATAGGTGAAGATAAGATTGATTACTTTTATGCTACAGAACTAGTCTCTATATATACTAATTCTGAACTGATTATGTAACTCCTGAATAAGGCAAGACCTTCTAGAAATTAGTGAGAAGCTTACGGAAAGGAAAGGAAGGTCTTGGAATCCCCTGGAAGTCACAGTGTCACCCTTGTAGTCACTAATGACAAAAGAAAAGAAAAGTTCCCATGGCTTGTAGTTTTGTGACTGGTCAGGTCACAAAATATTATTAGGATATGAGCCATGCTTCTGGGCTGACCTTTATGTAATGGCTATTATATACGCCCAGGAATTTGTTGTACAAGTTGATTTGAGGTCTTGACCCAGGAATTTGGCGCCATTTTCCATGTATTAAGTAATAGACACCCAGTTATGGTTCCTTGTTGGTCCAAATAGGAACAGACAAAAAAGATATGTTTTTGAGGATTTTCCTTGGACTTGAGGGTTTGATATTTAAGAGTTAATTACCTTGAGTAATTCACTCTTAAATGGCCAGCCAAAATTATTATATATTTTTGGTAGTCAATTCAAGACTGGTTTGTTGAGTTATTTTCTGAGTGAGAGAGGTTTGGAATCCTTTATGCTGATCCTGGTCTGATGGCCCTTCATATCTACTAGAGAATTCCCCATTCCCCAACACTAGGGTAAACGTCCCATCATTTAACTAGTGTTTCTGTGGTCAGAGTCGTGGTGGTCATGGTGGTCATGGGTCATGGTGGCCGAAATGGTCATGGTGGTCATGGTGGTCATGGTGGTCATGGTGGTCATGGTGGTCATGGTGGTCATGGTGGTCATGGTGGTCAGGTGGTCATGGTGGTTGGTCACCAGATCGTCGCTTGGACGGTGGCAGTGTCATCAGGATTCGGAGAATGTCCTGCAATTTCAAGTCTCGGTTTTGAACCGTGTCAAGGTTCAGTGGTAGATATTAACATGTTATCAATAGGTTTTAGTCTAAGAGGGAATCTACACATGGTACCATTTGTCTAAGGGATGGCATGGGTTCTGCGATGGTCAGGGTTTTTCCTGAGCAGAGTTTTTGGAGGATCAGATTGAGTGCTGAGTGAAACTGTGGGCTCAACGGTACCAAGAATCAGTTGGGAAGAAGATCTAAACAAGTAGTACTCAATGCCCTGTCGATCAACAGATTGTAGTGAGTGAGTGCATGGTGTCTGGGCAACTAGAATCTGATGGATTTTCAGAGGGTCGGAGGTGTTTCTGAGGAAACAGGTCAAATTTCTTCAACGATTGGTCAGAGGTGTTCAAATTCCTGAGAGTATGGACACATTGTTTGTTTTACTCCATAGGCACTGTTGGTGTTCAACACGAACAACTGGTGCTGGCGTTGGAGGCCTTTGCTTCTATTCCTTGGATTCTGAAGCATCCTGAAGCTTTAGATTCTTCTTCTATTTCCTCTATCACAGAGGCTGCATGCCCCTTGGTGACTGTGGTGGTGGATCTTGGGCATTCCTTGGCTGTGTGGCCCGATCTGCCACAGAAGAGGCAGAGGTTTTGTTCGAAGTGGTATTGCCATTCTTGCGGTGTAAGTTTTCCATCTTTACTAAGCTTGGACGATAGGTCCGTAGTAGTCCTGCTGCCACCAGATGGGGTCACAGGTTGGCCTGGATTGGCCGTCTTATTGTCTGTATTAGGGGCCGAGTACATATTCATGGGGGCCCTCCCTCTGTTGTAGGGGCAGTGAAAGTTCTGGGTGGAGGAGGACTCCCTGGCAACTTCCGATCGTCGTTTCCAATAATGGGCATCGATGGATTGGGACAGGAGGCAGAGTTGGAGCAGGGAGTGGGGTGTTCCTACTCTAGAGATCTCGTCCTTGATCCTGCCAGGAAGTCTGTTGTAGAACTGGCGATGGAGTGTGGTGTGGCCCCAGTAGATGTGGGTGGCTAGTCGATTGAATTCAACTACGTATTTCATGATATGCTGGTTATCATGCATGCGGAGGTTCTTGAGGTCTGCTTCAGCCTCTCCTTCTGGGTCATGGGGGCCGAAGTTGGTTTTAAGTTCAGCGATGAACTCATCATAGTCATAGAGCCAATCTGGCTTGTTGGGGGCAGTGAGGGCTGGTTCAAACCAGTCCAGGGCAGTACCAGTCAGGTACAATAGTACATAGGTTACCTTGGCACTTATCGGAGTTGAAAGCATCAGGGCGGTGACAGAAGTTCAGACTACACTGCACTAGGAAGGCTTGTAGTTTCCTCAAATTAGATCCGTCGAAGGTATCCAGGTCCTAGACCTTGGTGGCACAGGGGGCTGATCTTCTAGGGCTGGTCAGATTACTTGCCAGCATGACAATGGCCTGGGTGAGGTCGGGTACATCGTTTGGTCCTAAGGTGGGGGCCCCTCCTGGTTGTGCAGGAGGTGGTGGTGCTGTGGCGGGTGGTACGACATGGGGTGGGATGACAGGGGGTGGTGCAGTGGGTGGAGGTGCGACAGGTGGTGGTGCAACGAGTGGTGGTGCAATAGGTGGTAGTACAGCGGGCGGTGGTGTAATGAACGGAGGTGCGAAGGGTGGTGGTACAATGAGCATAGGAGGTGTGAAGGGGGTGGTATGTAGGGGGGAGATGTGAAAGGGGGTGGTGCCACGGATGGTGGTCCCAAAGTTGACAGCACTACTGAGGATAGTCCCAAGCTAGATGGCATCTCTGAGGGCGATGATTGATGAGTCGCTGGGGGGTGGTTCACGAGGAATGGGTTGGTCATATTTGAGCATAGGTGTAGGTCTGTGCTCGAGAATCTGGAGTCGGATGAAGGTTCTGGAGAGTGTGCTGGGGTCTGAGGCATCTGGAAACTGGGTCTGGGGGCAGACAGTTCCCGGGGGATGGATGCACAGTAGGTGGACAACTGGGTGATTGTCTGTAGGGCTTGTGAACGTGTGATGGGTCTTGAGCTCATGACAATCAGGATTGTGAGTACGAATATACTGTTAAGTCCGTGTGTCAGGCACTTAGCTAGATACTTCCAGAAGGGTTTCCAGAGGCTTCTGATGGGTATCCATGAGGGAGCTCGAGGCTCCAATGATGGAGAGACTAGAGATCATGGATTTGTGGATGGAGACAGAAAGGCAGAAAGACAAGAAGTGCTGGGGGCTTAGAGCCATTCATGGTATTAGGTCATATGACTAGTCATTCGAGTGTTCAAGGTCGAAGGGACTTGGCTTCAACTTATGTGTTGCGCCCTCCTTGATCATCTGTCCCTAATTTTGGAAAGTTGGAAAGTTTACCAGAACTGAATCAGAAACTACGACACAGATTAAGTCGATATTCGTACTGGCAAATAGTCCAGTTGACTGGGGGTTTATGTACATGTAACTAATCCTTATACTATCTTTTGCTGAGTAAAGACAAGGGGGAGAAAGGAATACAAGGGGCTAATAGAAAAAGGAGAACAAGAGAGTGAGGTATGCGATGATCCTGCATGTTGTTTATCAAGGAGTGGAACCTAGGTCATGGAATCACAGGGGTTTGGGATTACAGAACTTTGGGTTGATGCAATGGATTTGTGGAAAGTGATTGTTCCAGACTTTTAATGGTCAGAAAGTCCTGGAAAAGGTGCAGGTAGTTGTGGGGACTAATATGGGTTTATTGGGGGCATGGGCCATAACAACTTCCCTTCATTCCCTCCTTTCCATCTTTGCTTATTATTTTATGCCCTGATCTGCTTCGCCTCAGGATATGTTTATTGTTCTATTTTTGGCTATGCCTTTATTGTTTTATTTCGGTTATGTCCATTGTTCTATTCTTAATCATTGTAGTCAATGCTTCCACATGCTTTCCATACCTTATCCCTTTTTCATATCTTATGCTACCCTGTTCCACCTCCAGTTCTTAACCTATATAAGTAGCATATGGATGTAGATAATTCTTCATTCTGAATATTGACTTTGAAACCCCCATATCCTCCTGTCTGAAGTCCTTACTTGGGCCAACACTCTCAGCATCCCCCTGAGTTACTCTTTTCTCCAAAATCATTGGCATACATGGAAAATAAGGCATAATGCATGAGTACATTGAAGCCAGCCACTCTCGTTTGGTCTACTGGACTTGGCCAATATCCTGCCAGCATCGTAAAGTTGGTACTTTTGCATTAGTACTTGGCCCACACAACCTCAGTACTTTCATTGCTTGACACAAACCTTTAAACCATAGCTCTTGCATATCTACAATCCCTTGAGCTGACTTGAGTTATGCCATCACATTTTCAAAAAAAGATATTGAGGGTGTTAGGATGTCAACTGGTACAGTGCTACTTGTACCACATTTGAGATAGGTAGCCATGGATGAGTCAAGCTGGTCCATGAGCTTATAGATGTATGTGGGGTTGATGTATTATTGGGCCATGATGATTTTTGATGGTATACTACCCTCCAATGATTCTAACACTTACCCTTCATACACCCTCATATGTTCGAATTTCAATATGGCCTTTGTCTACATCTTCATTTCCATGGCCTTGTGGGAGGGATACTATTAAGATCCACTATGCCATTATCTCTGACTATTCAATCCAGCCTATTCAGCCTATTTGATATTCTAGCCCTACACTCCAGACTGCACTCGATCCAGCACACCTTGTATATTCAGCCTATTCTGTCTTGGCATTACATGCAACATTCTATTGCTCCACCTATTACATTCATCCCTCCACATGCTCACACATCTGTTTTCAGTTTTACAAGTGTTCACTTCACCTTTATGTCACCTTTATGTTTCCTTTTATATTTCTGATCCAAATTCTGCTTTGCTAGACAATGGATCATGACATGTCATTATGTTCTGCCTTGGAGGACATCAAGTTGGGACATTAGCATTCCACTTCATATTTCAATCTTTGCTTTTCTCATCTAGTATAGGAATCCAGTTGCTCTTACTTGGACTCTTCATAAATAAGAAATTAGTATAAGGTCCTGTACTTTCATTAGTCTGTTCTGCAGTCAGAACTTGACTAAGATTCCCCTGTTCACTTCCATCTTCATTTCTGCTTCATCTCTGTCTCACTATTATAACCTCCATCCTTATGAAATCAAGGTCCAGTGAAATCTGGTAGGTGCAACATACAAGTTGATGCCAAATCCTACTATGAGCCTCACCATTGTTTCTACATTGGGAGATTTTAATTTAGGACTATAACAACTATATCATTCCAGTTCTAACCAGCCATAGCATTCTACTATTTACTGGTAGAGAATGAAGATATTCATGATATACAGTGACTACTATTTGAAATTGGAAGTTTACCACTAGCATGTATAGGCACTTAAGGGCACATTGTCAAGTGCATGTACCAAGCCCCTGGTAACTTGGCAGTGCCGACTGAATGATCAGTCTAACTCCACATGCAAGTGACCAATCCACACATATGTCACTTGGTATGTTAGTCTCGGCTTGGCACATTCATCCTCCACATTCCCCATCCCTATCCCTCATCCACCCTTCTCCACTCATTATACATTAATCCCCTCCCCGTTTATTCCTTATTTCTCAGCCCATTTTACTTCAGGACATTTTCCATTGTTTTATCTTCTGTCAAGTACACGTACCGAGTGTCCAGTAATTTGGCAGTGCCAACCGAGTACATTGGACTACAACCACACCCAAGTGTCCAAGCCGCATGCAAATTACTTGGTGCGCCAGTCTCAGCTTGGCACATCCACCCTCCACATCCCCATCCCCATCCTTTTTCCACTCTTCCTCATTCTACCAACCATTAAACCTACCCTGTCCGTTCCTTATTCCTCAACCTGCCTCACTTCGGGACATTTTGTCCTTGTATTATCCTCGGCCATGGCCCCATTGTTTTATAGACGGTCACCCCCTATTGTTCCATCCCTGGCTACATTCCTATTATTCTATCTTTTATTGTTCTGTTTCCGTTTGCATTCCTTCATTCTAATTTTACTCATTGTGGACAATACCCACATGCTCTGCATACCTTATTGTCCCACATTCCTTATTCCACATGTCGCTTCTTAAACCTATATAAGTAGGGCATGTATGTACATATTTCCTCATTCTGGGTATTGACTAGGCTTAGGCCCTTCTACCTTCTCCTCCTCTGTTAAGTCCTCTACTTGGGCCAGCATCATTGGCATCCTCCTGAGTATCCCATCTGTTGCAAATCAGTGGCACACACAGAGGGTAGGGCTAGGGAATAGCATGGGTTAGGGTAACCCACACAGGTCACCGGGTCGGGTGCCCTTGGGTTTGGGTGTGGGTCAAGCCGAGAGCACCCGTGACCTGGCCCAACCCGCCACCTCAACTATGTACACGCGTACGACATGCACATGCCGCATGCACACACATACGACACAACCACACTGTATGTGCACGCATATGACACGAACGTGCCATATGCACACACACCGACACCAATGCGCCATATGTGCATGCGCTGACACCAATGCACCTTATGCTCACATGTATGACATGCACGCATGCAGCGCGTTCGTGTCATACGTCGTGTATGTGTACAGCACATTCGTGTCATATGTCGCGTATGTGTACAGCACATTCGTGTCGTATGTTGTGCCCACGTACAGTGCATTTGTGTTGTATGTCGCACCTGCATATGGTGCATGTGGGTGTGGTGTGCACCTGACACCCATCGACCGGTGGGAAAAAACCCATGGGTTGATGGGTTCGGGTCACCCACATTTGACCCATGGGTGACCCATGCCATTCCCTAGGTAGGGCACTGTCAGGGGACGACCCTCTCCGAGTCCTGATGACAAGTCCGAGGTCCTATCTCGGACTCCAC
>QLPI01033231.1:0-14047 GCA_003314275.1 Chroogomphus rutilus
GTGGCAGAGAGAGTATGTCATCGTTCAGGCAGCGCTTCGTTGAGGGACCTATAGAAGGATCAGTTGGATCCAAAAGCTCTGAGATCGACCGCTTGGAGGACGACATGAGGGTTACGTAATTGTCACACTTGTGGCTGAGTGCACTGATGAAAGTGTGCCAGCGACTGCAGGTGAGTAGCGTGTCATACGAATGAGCCACCACGAAATATGCGAATTACAACTATCCAAAGCATGTTTGGAAACAGGTAGGTACTATCAGCATTATTATAAATAATATCTGCAAACACATGGTGGTATTTTCTTCTAAACGTCCCGTCTTACCACTGGCAACCAGTCGTGGTCTAACATCGTCCAATTATTAGACCATTTACCAGTGATGCCTATTCGTCTTTCTCAATCAAGCGTCTTATGTTACAAGCCCGAAGCATGTTTGCCATTTCTTAGGTTCTTAGGGAGAAATTATCCAATAACACTTAATTAAGGAGAAAGAAAAAGGAACTTCAGTGATGTCACAGTTGAATTTGTGGTATCATTTCGCGTTATCGATTCTCAAAGGCTCCTCTGAGGGACATATTGCTGAGTCGTTTGCATAACATCATGGCAAGGTTCACCCCGAAGCAGTTATTGACAAGCTTCACAATTTCCCGTTCGAGATTCCAATGGGATTATGCTGAAGGAAACAAATAAACAATACTAACACCCTACCTATTTTATGCGGCGCGGGCCATGGGTCTCTGTATAATACCACCGTAAACAATATTTAAATGTAGTTTTAATGCGCTGACAATAGATGGAGGTACTTGTGAACTCTGTCAAATTTTAGGAAGAACAAAAAAGTAATTCAATAGAGCAAAAAAAAAGAGGTTTGAAACACAAATAAATACTTATCTCTCAAACTAAACAATTCAGTGTCAGTAAAACTTTAAATAATGCATATCATGCCCTCCAATAATCCAGGCAATCAATCAAGGTCATCATTATCCTGAACAGACTACAGTACCTCTCAAGAGCCTAGCAGATCACAAGTGTTTTGGAACTGTTGTGAGGGAACCTGAGAAGCATGACAAAACTTGGGTGTGAGCAAAGCCCAATCAAGTTCTCTGACAAGACAGTAGCAAGTTAACGACAGTCCAGGTTGTTGTCCAAAATGAATTGTTTAGAAGGGGCCTTGGCAGGTGCCTTGTCAATTATGTATAGGAATAATAGTTTATGTTTATAAACTATTAGTTCTACCCTTACCTAGGATTATTTCCATGGATGTTCTATTTTTCTGATTTAGTTCTTTTACTCTGTTTTTAACATACCTTTAATATTTTAAGGAGCCTGCAACTTTGGTAGCAGGACTTAGGGTATAGGTATTGTAATGAGTGCAGTAATCTAGAGACAAGTAGCTCAGTGAAAGGACAGTTCACTGAGTCATTCCTATTATGATACCTAGAGACAACTAGCTACAAAGTGGAATGAGCCTATGTATTCTTCTAATATATATAATGGTATATACCTTAGTGAAAGGATAGTTCCCTGAGGTACGTCTATCTACATGTCTGCTTCATTGATGACTGAGACTACTAAACTCCCATCACTCCACTTAGTAATCTCAGTCAGCAATGATTGAGATTACTAACTCCCCATCAGCTCTACCAACTGGAGCATCAATGCAACCCTGTGTTCTATGCTTACCAGTATCAGTCCCAACACCTCCCCTTTAGCTGAATGCAGCCCAACTAGTGCATTCAAGTGCAAAACTTTGTGTCAAGGGAGAGCCTTGGTGAACATGTCATCTGTAGGAATGTAGTCAATTTGAATTAGTTTCTCCTGAACCAAGTGGTATATGAAGTGATATAGAATGTCAATATGATTTGTTTGTGGGTGGTATTCATCATTCTTGTTAAGCACTGAAGTGCCAAGAATATGTGGGCCAAGTACTAATGCAATAGTACCAATGACACGATGCTGGTGGGGTATCAGCCAAGTCCAATAGACCAAATGGATGTGGCTGGCTTCAACATACTTGTGCATTGTGCCTTTCTTCCATATGGCCATTGATTTCAGAGAGAAGGTAACTCAGGAGAGTGCCAAGAGTTTTGGCCCAAGTAAGGACTTAGGACAGGAGGACAGAGGGTTGCAAAGTCAATAATCAGAATGAATAAAATACATACATCAAGACACTACTTATATAGTCTAAGAACTGGAGGTGGAAGACATGAAACAGGGTAGCATAATGTAAGCAAAAGGGATAAGGTATGGAAACAAGATGTGGAAGCATTGTCTACAATGACCAAAAATAGAACAATAGAGCATAGTCAAGAATAGAACAACAGAACATAATTAAAAATGATAGAAAAAATATGCATAAAGGAATAAGTGAAGATAAAAGGGATGGGATGAAGGGAAATGACCAAGTGATGAACTGAATGTACTGAGCCAAGACCACATACTAGTGAGGAGTGGCTTATCATTTGTATGTGAGAATAGATGGTAAAGATCATTTGGCTGTTGTTACCAAGTGAACCAAAGCTTGGTGTCATGTACTTAACAATTCTTGGTGATAGCAATAATAGAATGGTTGTCAAGATGTATAGTGATAGGCTTCTTGAGGGGGCATGCAATCTCAGTGAGGAACATCTAAAGGATTAAAAGTAACTGTACATCTCTCAGTATTTGCTCATTGCAAAGTACTGTAATATATTATTTACCTGTATGTCTCTACAAGTGTACAAGTAAGTAACAAGTTAAAAAG
This sequence comes from Chroogomphus rutilus, assembly GCA_003314275.1. NCBI lineage: Eukaryota > Fungi > Basidiomycota > Agaricomycetes > Boletales > Gomphidiaceae > Chroogomphus > Chroogomphus rutilus. The sequence goes on from QLPI01033231.1 coordinate 2,741, forward strand.
TAAAATATAATAATGTTTCTTACCTCAGTATTTGCTCGTTGCAAAGTACTGAGGGAAAAGAGAAAAAACTCACTATCTCTTTATAGTCTTTAGAGAACAAAAGAGATGCAAAAACAATAAGGAAATTATTCACTGCACAATATATTTTTGGATAACAATGGATTTTTCCTGTGTCACAATGGAGAGTTGTGGGGTGACATGGTTTACTTTTGTCCTGCCCAGCCATTGCCATTCCTACACTCCCCCTCAAACCATAGTCATCCCAAGCTCAATGGTGAAATGCTTAACTTTCACTGAAGGGAGGGCCTTGGTAAGGGTATCTGCCACCATATCCTTGGTAGGACAGTAAACCAGGGGAACAGCCCCCTTTTTGATGATCCAATAGATGAAGTGGTAATGTATATCGATATGCTTGGTTTGGGCATGGTACTGATGTTCTTTTACAAGCACAATGGTGGATTGGTTGTTGCCAAACATTGTTGTAGGTGACAGTTTCATGTCGAAGACCTGTTGGATAAGATTTTGGAGCCAAAGGGCCTCCTTGGCAGCATGAGTGGCAGCTACATACTCACTTTCTGTTGTAGAAAGTGAAACAACATTCTGACATTTAGTGCTCCAGGACACAGCATTGCCATTAATGACAAAGGCATATCCCAATATTGCAGGTCGGTCTTCAGCCATGCTACCATCTGTATCAGCATAACCAGTCAATTCCATTTTGGCTCATCTGTAAGTCAGCCAAAGCTTTTTTGTTCCATTTAGATAACAAAAAACCCTTTTTACAGCCTCCCAGTATGTTGGTCAAAACTTCGTTGAGTAGCAGGACAGTGTTTGGATGGCATATGCTATATCCAGTTGTGTCCCCAGGGCAGAATACATTAACAAGCCAATGGCCTCATGATACAGTGTGTCACACATTTAGGCCCACTTGGCTTCAGGGTCTGGGATATGGAAATCAGCAATCCAGGTTTCATAGGAGTCGATGTGGGTTTCAGTTCATTCAAGTTGAATCATCAAAGGATCAAAACGATGTAGGATTCTTGAGAAAGGTGAATGGTATGTTCATCTCAGTTTCTTTTCACTTCTATCCCTAATAACCAGTGCAACTCACCCAGGTTAGTAATTACAACATTGTCAAGTCCACAATACCAAGCTCCGGTTCACTCGGCAGTACCAACCGACTGACCCTTACCCATATCATCCCTCACTAGTATGTGGTCTTGGCTCGGTATATCCGGTTTATCATTTGGTTCAATTTCCCTACCCCACCTTCCTATTCTTTATTATTCTTCTATTCCCCATCCTTCCCCTTGCCCAATTACCCTCAGGACATTCACCATTCATTTATCATTCGGTCATGGCCCTATTGTTTTATATTCAGTCACCCTCTATTGTTCTATTTTCCCTCACAATCCTACTCATTTATTATCGGTCATATTTCATTGTCTTATTTTCGTTTATATCATATTGTTCTATTTTAGATTGCCGTGGACAATACGTCCACATGGTCTCCATACCTTATTCTTTTCTCCATGTCTTATGCTACCCTTATTCCACATTCCACCTCTTAGCCTATATAAGTAGTGAATGCATGTACATAGTTCCTCAGTCTGAGTATCAACTAGGTTTATGCCTTCCTGCTCTCCTCCCTCTGTTCAGAAGTCCCCCACTCGGGCTGACACTCTTGGCATCCTCTCGAGCACCTCTTCTGTTACAAATCAGTGGCACACACATGAGGCAGGGCACAATGCACGAGCATGTTGAAGCCAAGCCACCCCAACTGACCTGCAGGACTTGGCTGGTTCCTGACCATACCTTTGGTATTACCGAGGCCTGACAAACATGCTCAGAGATCTTCTCCTTAAAGTCTTTGACAAGCTGGATTGATGTCGCCGCAATAGTGCAGTCATCCATGTGGACCAATACAATTGCAAGGTCATGACCATTGTGTCAAAAGAACACTGCTTGGTCGACATTGCACCTGGCAAACTGAAGGTGGTGAGTCATTATTTCAACCAGCTTCTGGTACCAACACTTCCTGACTGTTTTAATCCATACAGTGTTTTTATCAGATGGCACACTTTTCTGGAGGAATTTGGAGCATGGTAGCCAAGTGATTGAGCCATGTAGATCATTTCACCAGTGGTGAGTTCTCCATTTAGGTATGCACCCTTGATATCAATCTGATGTAGTTCCATGTTATTTGCAGCAGCCAGAGCAAGCAGAGTTCTGATTGAGGCTAATTTTGTGACAGGGGCAGATGTGTCAAAATAGTCAACACTGGGTACCTGGGAGAAGCCCTGTCCAACAAGGCAGGCCTTGTAGTGGATGACATTGCCTGCAGCATCCTTTTTGGTGCAAAAGACCCATTTTGAGCTGACAATGTTCATGTTTCTTGGTGGGTCAGTGAGTTCCCAAGTCCCAGCTTCCTTTAGTATGGCTAACTCTTCATGTATAGTGCTCTCCCATAGCTCCCAGTCTGGATGGCATCTCGCTTCTGCCAAGGATTGGGGCTCTATAGCCTTGACCTCACTTGTTTCAGACACTAGTAAGTATTCATTTGCTTCTTCTGTCAACATCATCCAGTCAGCTAATCCCTCTCCCTCCAGAACTTGAGTAGTTTTCTCAATAATGGTGGACAGTTGGATTCCTTTAGTGATAGCAGGGTCAGATAATTGGTGAGTGGAGGTGCCATGGCCTTCTAGGATGTCCTGAATGCACTGACTGGGCTTGCGTATTCATTTTGCAGGCATCTCACTCTCGGAGTCAGTTGTATTTGTTTCAGGAATTGGAGGTGCAGAGGTGACAGTTGGTTTGGACACTGGTAAGTCAGTTTTCATTTCAACTACCTGCCAATCCTCCCCCTCGACATGAGAAGCTGACGGGTCAAAGTAGACATTGTGTTCCACAGTGACTGTTTGCTTGTCAGACCAGTAAACTCAACAACCTTTGCTGTGATCATCGATACCTAACCAATGCCCCTCAGTTATGTGTCTGTCAAGTACACATACCGAGATTCTGGTAATTTGGCAGTGCCAACCGAGCAGTCAGTCTATATCTGCACACAAGTGTTCAAGCTGCATACAAGTCACTTGGTACGCCGGTCACGGCTCGGCACATCCACCATCCACATTCCCCGTCCTTACCCCTGGTCCACTCCACCTCATTTACCATCCATTAATCCTACCCCATCCGTTCCTTACTCCTCGACCTGCCTCACCTCAGGACATCCTGTCCTTGTTTTATCCTCGGCCACAACCCTATTGTTTTATAGTTGGGTACTCCCTATTGTTTTATCCTTGGCCACATTCCTATTATTCTATTTTCCATTGTCCTATCCCCGTTTACATTCCTTCATTCTAATTTTACTTGTTGTGGACAATACCCCCACATGCTCTGCATACCTTATTGTCCCACATTCCTTATTCCACATGTCGCTTCTTAACCTATATAAGTAGGACATGCATGTACATACTTCCTCATTCTGGGTATTGACTAGGCTTAGGCCCCTTACCTTCTCTTTCCTCTGTAAAGTTCTCTACTCAGGCCAGCACTTTTGGCACTCTCCGAGTATCTCCTCTGTTCTAAATTGGTGGCATGCACGGAAAGTAGGGTGCAATACATGAGCATGTTGAAGCCAAAGCCACTACTTTCAGCCTGCAGGACTTGGCCGCTCCCTGCCTGCATCTTCAGCAATACCGAAGCTTGACAGCATCTACCAAGCTTGTCTCCACTCTCTGTATAGACCCAAACTTTCTCTCCCCATTTGTGTACATGCTGTAAGTCAGGTTTCTTGTCAAGTGTGGCTTTGAAAGGCATTTTATCTTCAACAGCCCTGGTGAGTGTTCTGTTCATCAACCAGACTACATGACAAGCAGCTTCCCCCCACAGAGATCTTGGAAGACCGCTTGCATGCAAGAGCACTCGTATGCACTCTACAATTGTCTGGTTGCGTTGTTCAGCTATACCATTGTGCTGAGGTGTGTCATGCATGGTGAGTTTTTGCACTGTCCCCTTCAACTTGAGGTAAAGCTCAAAATCCTTCCCTAGGTATTCTCCACCTTGGTCTGAATATAGGGTCTTGATACTCGCATTGAGCTGTGTCTTACACCATGAAGAGTATTCTTTGTAGGCACCAAAGGCCTCATCTTTGGTGCACAGAAGGTATAGGTGAGTCAAGCATGTCATATCATCTGTGAATTTAATATAATAATACTTTCCAGCTTTTGTTGCAACTAGGTCTGCACAGGTTGCTATGTACTTTGTTGCCAAAATTAGAGGCATGTTTGCCTTCTCTGATCTTGGGGATAGACTTGCGAGTCACTTTTGCATATACACAGGATTCACAAAAGAAGGGGTCTACCAAAGGTAACCCATCTAGCTTGATCTCCATTATAAAACCTCTGGTGACAAGTCTTTTGGCTGCTTCAGGTGAAATGTGACCTAAGCGACAGTGGAGTTATTCCAAAGTGAGTGCATCTGCTGCAGAATTTGCTATATTGTACTCATGAGTGACTCGGTATAAGCAACATCCAGATTTGTGAATTGTCCCAACTTGCTCTCCATTTTGCCTACATATGACACATTTGCTATCTGCAAATGTCACAGCAAAACCAGCATCATTGAGTCATCTAACTGACATGAGCATGTAACCCACATCAGGTGAGTATAAGACTTCTGAGAGCTTGATTTTGGAGACATTGACACCATTTGGTACATCAATAACCATTTCTCCTGTTCCTACTACATTAAAACTCTGTCTATTTGCAGTCTGGAATGACTCAGGAGGAATTTCAATGAAGTTTTGAACTTCATCACAATAGGGTGTTATGTGCCTTGTATACCCTGAGTCATAAAATTTTACACAAGGTGAGTTTGCAGTCGATTTGTCAACTTTGATGCAAACAGCATGCACATTTTCCAGATCAGTGCCAATGAGATTCAAGTCATCACTGACAAGCAAAAATGTATTGCTTTCATCAGTTGCAGGTGACTTTTCCGTTTCATATTCACTGTCAGGGTCATTAGCAATCTCAGAGAACCAATCCTCCTCGCTGTCCTCGATAACTTTGATATCAGAGTCAGAGTCTGAAACTGACACAAGTTCTGGGAGCTCTGAGTTGGACTCCAAGAGCTTGTTGGCCAAAAAGGCACTTTCCATTTTGAGATTAGATTCAACAGCAGCATTAGCGGTGCCACTCTTCATCTGTGAGTCATTTTTCTTATCTCCAGTAATGCATGCAGGTTTAAGACACTTGTTCCTGTAGTGCCCTTTGTCGCCACAGTTCTAGCAAGCTCTTTTTGGTTGGTGCTCTGACCTCTTTCCCCTTGAGTTGACTGATACAAACATTGCTTCATCTTTATCATTGCCCTTTTCATTTGTATGCCCAGAATGACAGGATCTCTGTGCTGCGTGGCATTCATATTCTTCAGAGATTAAGGTAATTAGTTCATCCAGGTCAACCGTCTTCATAGTGCTATATAGCCTGGCGCCGGCCAGCAGGTTCGATGCAAAGGCAGAGAGGTGAGGTTGAAGGGACTTGATGATAGTTGACCGGTAATCTTTTACTTCAATGTTTACACCCAAAAGTGGCTAACTCTTCTCTTTTGACATGAAGTCCATCAAGGAATTTGCAGACATTTCCTTTATCTAGGCACCTAGAGTCCATGAACTGGGTATGCAGGTCTGCTTGAGCAAAGGCATCCTTCGATGAGTATTCTTTTATGATAAGGTCCCATTGGTCTTTCAAGGATGGTTTGCTATGGATATGTATGAGGGTGGAGTCAGGGATTTGGTGAGTGAGAAGTGCTTTATCAGTACGGTCCTCCTTGACCCATTTTGCAAGGGCATCTTCTTCACTGGCAGCTAGTGGTTTGCTGACCACTGGTTGGGTAATTGTGCCATCAAAATATGCCCACAACCCTTTTGCTTCAACAGCATCCTGGAAGCACATCGAGAATGCTGTCCAATTGAGGCCACTTGTCATGAGTTTGGGAACAGAGGAGGGGAGAAGGTCAGTGGTAGTCAGAGCTGTGGTAGTCATGGTCAAAAAAGGAGCAAAGGGCAGAAAAGGTCTGGATGTGGGATACAGGGGCTCAATAACCTAAAGGATTAAAAGTAACTGTATATCTCTCAGTATTTGCTTGTTGAAATGTACTGTAATATATTATTTACCTGTACGTCTTTACAAGTGTACAAGTAAGTAACAAGTTAAAAAGTAAAATATAATAATGTTTCTTACCTCAGTATTTGCTTGTTGCAAAGTACTGAGGGAAAGGAGAAAAAACTAACTACCTCTTTATAGTCTTTAGAGAACAAAAGAGATGTGAAAACAATAAGGAAATTATTCACTGTGCAATATATTTTTGGATAACAATGGATTTTTCCTGTGTCACAATGGAGTGTTGCGGGGTGACACGGTTTGCTTTTGTCCTGCCCAGCCATCACCATTCCTACAACATCTGTATCTACAGCACTTCTTTTGCAGCACATGTTGCAGCAATATATTCTGCTTCTGTTGTGGAAAGTGAAACAATGGCTTGTTTCTTCAAGCTCCAAGAAACTGCACCACCATCTATTGTGAAAATATAGGCAGATGTTGAGTGCTGATATTCCTGGAATGCTCAGTCTGCATCTGACAATGCTTCAAGGCCTTTCCTCATACCACTGATGATAAGAGAAATGTCTTTTGTCCCTTTGAGGTAACAGAATACTCTTTTAATTACTTCCCAGGGTGGCCTTCCTGGATTTTGTATGACTTGGGCTAAGAAGGGAACTGCAAAAGAAATGTCTGGGTGAGTACCCAGTGCTACATACATGAGAGAACCAATGGCTATTTCCCAGGGGTGAATGGGGATTGTAACTGAGAAAGTTTATGGTGAGGATTAAGTGGGATGGTAAGTGGATTAGTGTCCTGTAGGTTAAACCTTTCCAGGATTTTCTGGATGTATGCATGCTGTGATAATGAAATTGTACATAACTTGTGGCCCCTTTTTACCTTGATCCCAAATAACCAATGTAAGTCCCTGAGGTCTTTGATTTTGAGTATGGTTTGTTTTTGAATTGCTAGCCATTGTAAGGTCATCAACATCAACAGCAACAATGAAGGCATCTTGGCTTGCATATCTGTGAAACACTGCATGTTCAACCTCACAATGTGTGAATCCAAACCTGTACATAATACTGCTTAGCATTTCATACCATTCCCTTCTGGACTATCTCATTCCATAGATTGCATGGTTGAGGTGACAAATGTAATGCTCCTTCTCAGAAGTCTCATAACCCTTTGCCTGACATATGTAAATTGTTTCAGTGATTGGGGGATTGAGGTACATACCATCTACATATATCAGTCTGTTAGGTATTAGTAATGCTGACAATGCTGGTTGGAATCAGCCAAGTCCTGCAGACTGATCGGGATGGCTAGGCTTCAACATACTCATGCATTGTGCCCTGCTTTTCCATATGCCACTAATTTGGACAGAAGGAAGTGCCGAGAGTTTCGGCCTGAGTAAGGGACTTTGGATGGGAGGAGGGAAGACCAGATGATGTAAACCAAGTTGATATTCAGAGTGAAGAACTATCTACATACATTCACTACTTATATAGGTTAAGAAGTGAGATGTGGAATAAGGAATGGAGAACAATAAGGTATGCAGAGCATATGGAGGTATTGTCCACAATGATCAGAAATAGAATAAGGAATGTGGACGATAATAGAACAATGAAAATAAGATAATAGAAATGTGGCCAAGAATAGGATAATAGAAAATGACCGAATATAAAACAATAGGGTCATGGCCAAAGATAAGATATTGGTAAAATGTCCCAAGGTAAGACAGGCTGAGAAATAAGAAGTAAACAGGGTGGGGATTAATGGATAATGAGTGGGGAAGAGTGGATGAGGGATAGGAGTAAGGAATGTGGATGGTGAATGTGCCAAGCCAAGACCAATGTACCAAGTGACGTATGTGTGGATTGGTCACTTGTATGTGGAATTAGACTGATCGTTCGGTCAGCACTGCTGAGTTACCAGATACTCGGTACGTGCACTTGACACAGTCTGTTCAAGCTCCCAGTCATTTCAGACAACAATGGCAGCAATAATATGGATGGCAGAGAGCTTAGTGGTAGGAGGGAAGGTCTTGTTATATTCTATGCCTTCAGCCTGTGAAAAGCCTTGCACAACAAGCCTGGTTTTATAGGCTATAACTTTCCCATTTGCATCATGTTTGTAATGGAATACCAATTTGCTGCCAACAATATTTGCACCATCTGGGGGTTCTACAAGGTCCCAGGTCCTCAAGTTCACATGCTGGTCCAATTCCTGCTTTATGGATTCATCCATCCCAGTGTGCAAGAGTGTAGGTCATCCAAGCTAGATGGGTTGGTTCCCATGCTGTGTATGGCTGCTGCCATCACAACTTCAAATGACCAACATATCATCCCTGTTAAATTCACATGTCAGGCACTTAATAACAGATACCTGAGGATTCCAAAGGGATTCTATGGGGGGTGGAAGGTTCCGAGGACTAAGGGGCTCAGGGAGTCATAAGATTGAGAGTTGAGGAAATGGAAAGGACAGAAGGTAGACAACCAAGCACCGGGACTTAGGAAGGTGGTTGGTTTATAGCAAGGACTTATACAATTAGTTGTATGGGTTTTCAAAGTCAGAGGGATTAGCTTCAACTTATGTGTTGTGCCCTCCTTGATCATCTGTCTCTAATTTTGGAAAGTCAGAAATGCATGAAAGGTTAAGTCAGAATTAGGCTAGAACTTAAGTCAGAAATTCAGATGCAAATTAAGTCAATATTTGTACTAGCAAACAGTCCAGTTGACTGGGGAGGTATATACATGTAACTACCTTGTATTTTCTTCTGTTTGGTCTAAAGACAAGGAGAAGGAGGAAAATACAAGGGGGCAATAGAAAATAAAGAACAAGGGAGAGAGGTATGTGAGATCCTTCGAGGTGCCTACTACAAAAATAGGATTGTGGTTGCAGGATTGCGGAACTTTGGGGCATGAAAGGAATTGCAGAAAGGGTGGATAGAGGATCACTTTTTGAAGATTGTGACCAGAAAGTTTTTAGGAACAGTAGGTCATGCGACTGAGTTAGGTTAGATCAGGGAGCACGGGCCATAACAATCCCCTTGATTCCAACATTGTTTTCTCTCATTTCTGTGAGGGCTAGTATGGCTGTGCTTTCAGTGGGGACAGGTAGGCCTTTTTCTCCCATATGAAGTCCCCTACTTGGGCTGACACTCTCAGCACTCTCCTGGGTATCTCTTCTGTCTGAAATCAGTGGGACACATGGAAAGTAGGGTGCAATACATGAGTACATTGAAGCCAAGCCACTCCGATTGGTCTACAGGACTTGGCCGATTCCTACCAGCATTGTGAAGTTAGTACTATTGCAATAGTACTCGGCCCATACATCGTTGGCATTCCTGGTGCTTGACACCCAGCCACCCCAATCAATCTACTGGACTTGGCCGATTCCTTGCCAGCATTGTGAAGCTGGTACTATTTCACTAGTACTCGGCCCACACAAGGTCAGCATTTTTGATGCTTGATAAATGCATGTGTTATGCCAACCCACATGGGTCACTAGGTCAGGTGTCTTTGGGTTTGGGTATGGGTCAAGCTGAGAGCACCCATGACCTGGGCCCAGCCCACAGTGTCAACTCTGACACAAATATGATGTACATGTACATGCATGCACCAATAAACACAATGCTACAAACATGCTGATACAAACACAATGCCACAAACACACTGATACAAACACAGTGCCATGAATGCACCAACATGAACACACCATACATGCATGCAATGCTACAAATGCAAAGAACATGCCATACATGGACACGACACTACAAACATGCCATACATACATGTGACACTATGAATATGCGACACCATGAACAGAACAAATGCACATGCAACACCACAAACACAACAAATGTGCCATACATGCATGTGCCATATGTGCATATGCCACATGTGTGTGAGTGCAGCATGCACCTAACACCTGTCAACCCATGGGAAAAAACCCATGGGTTGATGGGTTCATATTTCTCATGGGTTGGGTGCAGGTCACCCACATTTGACCTGTATGTGACCCATGCCATTTCCTAGGGAATATCATAGAGATGGGTTGAGAGCTTGTCAGTCAGTGTAAGTGCAGTAGTCATAGTATGAGATGTAACTTGTGATGCTTGTATGAGTTAGGCAGTGGGGGCCCTATAACCTGTAGCAATGTGTAGTGTAGCAGGGAATCTAGTGTTAGGGAATGGGGAATTCTCCAATAGGTATGAAGGGCCATCAAACCAGGATCAGTATAATGGATTCCAAACCTCTCTCACTCAGAAAATAATCCAACAAATCAGTCTTAAATTGACTACCAAAAAAATATAATAAATTTTTGGCTGGCCATTTAAGAGTGAATTACTCAAAGTAATTAACTCTTAAACTATCAAGCTCTTCAAGCCCTAGGAAATCCTTCAAAAACATGTATATTTTTCGCTTATTTCTATTTGGACCCACAAGGACCCACAGCCAGGCACCAAACACTTACACATGGAAAATGGCACCAAACTGCTGGTTCAGGCTCTCAAGACTAAATTGTACAACAAATTCCTGGGTTGTTGTAATAACTATTACACATTAGGTCAGCCTAGAAGCTCGGCTCACTTACTATTAATATTTCATGACTTGACCAGTCATGAGACTACCAGCTATGGGAATATGACTCATTAGTGACTACAGGGTGACTCGTAACTGCCACAGGCTTCTAGGACCTTCTATTCCTTTCCACACCCTTCCACTAATTTCAGGAAGGTCTTGCCTTATTGGGGAGTTACATAATCAGCTTAGAATTAGTATATATAGAGACTAGTTCTATAGCGTAAAAGTAACTTAACAATCTATCTTACTATCACCCATAGTCTATCGGATTGTCTTGTGCATCAAGCACCCTTAGGTATGTTAATCCAAAAATCAGTGCCACCCACTCCAGTATGTTGGTTTGAAGGCCAGTGCCACTTTCTCATAGGTATGTTGATCTGAAGGTCAGTGCCTCCCTCTCTTGAGTATTGTTACAATGTAGAAAAAGGACGTAATCGTAATATTATTAATCTCCCAAAGGTGAGGCAATGGCGAGGTTCTGAATGGGGCTTGGCTTTAACGTTATGCATTGCGCCCACTAGACCGCACGGTCCCCAATTTCGTAAAGGCAAGACAGACAGAAATGAACAGAAGAACCTTAGTCGAAATCAAGGTTGATTATCTGACTGAAGACTGAACTA
>QLPI01033243.1:0-10737 GCA_003314275.1 Chroogomphus rutilus
TGGGCTGACACTCTTGGCACTCTCCTGGGTATCTCTTCTGTCCCAAATCAGTGGCACGCATAGAAAGTAGGGCACAACGCATGAGCACGTTGAAGCCAAGCCACTATGACCAGCCTGCAAGACTTGGCCACTTCCTGCCAGCATCATGAAGCCAGCACTATTACTATAATGCTCGGCCCACACATTGTCGGCAATACCAGTGCCTGACAGTTCAGGTCAAAATGCTTTATCAAACTGCCAGACAAAACGAGGTCAAAGTTAGATGACAAAGGAAAGGAAGGCAGACTTATCGGTTTCGAGGGCATGTCAATATACATCATAGTTGATAAAGACAAGAAGAGGCAATGATCGAGGAATGTTATTTTCATAGAAGGGAAGGAGCATTGGAACTTATCAGGAAGGGTAGAGGATGTTGAGATTACAAGGGATGCTGAAATTGTGGCACCTCCAGTGGAGGAACAAAGGGAGACGAAGAAAGATATGCAGGTGGAAGAAGAGGATGAAGAAGTAAAGAAAAGGTAAACTTCTTTGGAAGTGTGGGGAACAGAACCTACTTGGAAGTCAGAAAGAATCAGGATCCAGGATCCAAACAACAAAATACTCATCACAGCAAAAACCATTCCTGAAAACCAAACTGAGATAAAGATACCCAAGAATTCATCAAGGTGGTTGCATCACCGGAAGGGCTGAGGTGGTGTGAAGCCATGGATTATGAACTTTCAAAACTCAGGGAAATGAACACTTGGGTTGAGATAGACAAGAAAGAGATTACGAAGAACTCACAGGTTTTACCAGGAATGTGGGTGAATACAGTGAAGAACCTGGAAGAAAGAGATAAAGAGTTTAGGTTGAGATGGGTGGTATGCAGTGACTTGCATAAGAAGAACATCCCCTTAGTTGATACTTTTGCCCCAGTATCTCATATAACTTCCCTCCAAACTCTGCTAGCACTTGCGACTATCAAAAACATGAGAATTTTTGCATGGGATGTGGACTCAGCTTATCTGCATGGGGAGCTCAACAATGATACATATATCAAGTTCCCAGATGGATACAGCAAACTACAGCAAACCAGGCATAGTCAGGAAGTTAAACAAGGCTTTGTATGGGTTGTCAGAAGCAGCACAAGTTTGGCATGAAGATCTCGAGGCAAAACTGAAAACTCTAGGGTTTAAGGCACTCAGGAGTGATACAGGGGTCTTCTTCAAGGAAACCACTCAAGGAATCATAGCCATTGATACGAACATGGATGACGGGACAGGAATTTGTCCAAATGAGAAAGAAGAGTTGAAGTTGAAGGAATCAAAAGTTTCTACAAAATCAAGGAAAAGGAGACATCAAAACCCTTCAAAGTCCTTGGAATTCTAGTCACAAGGGACACACACCAAGGCACTCTCAAACTTTGACAGTCAGAATTCATCGACACAATGTTGGACAAATTTGGAATGATGGATTGTAATATTGTAACCACTTCGGTTGACAAAGGCTCACACCTATAAGACAATGATAAGATTCCCTTTGAACACCCAAAAGAATATCAAGCTCTCACCGGATCGCTCATATATGCTGCGATGTCAACACTTCCTGATATTCCCTACATTACCCAATTCTTATCACAGTCAAATAAAGCCCCCACTCAACAAGATCAGAATGTGGCAAAGAGGGTCTTGAGGTACCTGAAAGGGACAAGGGACATGGGTATAGTCTACAAGAGGGATTCTAAGACAGGGGGAGACAAGGGTGAATGTCTTGATCCTTGGGGATTTTGTGATGAAAATTACATGGAAGATTCACGTGATCGCAATTTCACCAGCAGCTATGTATTCATGTTCGCTGGTAGCCCCATCACTTGGAAATCAAAGCAACAGGTCTCTGTTGCCCTCTCCACCACTGAGGCAGAATATTATGTGCTCAGCATCACTTGCCAAGAAGCAATTTGGTTAAGACAGTTATTTCAGGAGCTGCAGTCACCTCAAGGAAAGCCTGATGAGATTATGAGCAAATATACAGTAGGATTGAGAGTTTTCTAGGCAGTCTAAGTAATTTATCTCCTCAGTGTAGTCAACCACTATGAATATATTTGGAAAATATACCTAAGTAATTTATCTTACAAAAGAAATAAAAGAAAATCAGCCGAGAGGCTCTGTATATTAAGCTATACTACTCACCTCCTCAGTGTAGTCAACCACTGAGGAGGGAGGCATACACGAGTGATGTCTCACCCGCATATATCCTACAACCGGCTCTTGACCCTATTGAAGGTTTGAGCCAGGCTGCCGGTCCCTATCCAGGGAGCCGGCCATGCACGTCGTGTGGTACGTGTATAAGCACACGTGAGTACATACAAAAGAATGAATAACTCCCTTAACTCTGCTCAAGCCAAACAGTTGTCCTTTCCATGGTCCTTGCTCAGCACCACCGAAATTCAACATAAAAGACTACTACAAGATCTTGGACTACATCAAGCTCCACCCACATCTATAAAATTCAATAATCTAAGCATCATTACACTTTCCCATGATGCTACATATCATGTATGAACTAAGCATATCAATGTCACTTACCATTTCATTCACAAATGAGTAGCCTCTAACTAGGTAGTACTCATTTATATCAGATCTAGGGAGAACTTAGCAGATCTAATGACCAAGGCACTGGACTTATATCAGCACCAACATTTATGTGAAGGATTAGGTTTTTGGATGCAACCGAAATTGAGGAGTGTTCAGACCCATGGCAATATGGTTGTGGGTATGCTGGATATGCCAGACACAACTACAGGGACTGGAACTGCAGGTCCCAGACATGAGCATAAGTGGCTTAGAGATCAATGATGAAGTTACATAGCCACAGGGCAGATAATAGTAATAAAGATTTATTGAACCTGTATATAATGCAAGATCTATTATTTAGAATTAACAAGTCCTTGACAAATCAAATCTCATTTAATCCCTCAATCTACTCATGACCAAAGCATCCACAAATTTATGTAATCCAACAGTTGCAGAATGATACACCACACTCCCTGGAGTTTTTAAAGAACTAACCAATCAATCACATTTGTCACCCACCCACTATATGATTACTTCAAGCTGTAATACTTTAATAATTCACCACCATAGCAGTCTTAAATCATTCCGGTTCATATGTACATTCCTACAGACCACACACTACATTCTCTTATCATCTGATACAAACAATGTGCAAGTGCTTGAGGATGGTCATGAAAAATCATTCCCCACAAAATTTTGAGTTACAGTCTAAATTTTTTTATAGGTTAAGCTCTATGATAACGATACGACCTGATTCGTATCCAAGGCATACTTTAGAGCCATAAAACACATATGCACAGACATCACGTAATTCTGGGGGTATCCAGCACAGGACAGTCTGTTGGTCACTAAGGATCCACATCCTATCAGAGGATATGGAAAGCTGCTGATCACCGGGGGTTAAAACTTGAAAAACGCCCCAGGTAGAGTGTGTAACTAAGCGTCCATCTGGCAATTGAGAGTATTCATGATCTGTAAGTAATGTCGAGTTGCCTGTGAAAATGTCCCATATTTGAACAGTCCCGTCGACCGAGCCGGACACTACGTGTGTTCCATCAAGAGAGAAGGCGACAGAAGTCACAGCATCTGGATGCCCTTCTAGCAAATGCTCCACAGCCCCTGTGTTCACATTCCAGATTTGAACTGATCGGTCTTTCAATCCAGAAACCACGCGTGACCCATCAGCAGAGAATGCAACAGATGTCACCTCACCCGAGTGACCTTGGATACGTACAAGCTTCCCTGTAATCGCATCCCAAACACGAGCGGTTTTGTCCTCCGAGCCAGACACCACACGTTTCCCGTCTGCTGAAAATGCAACAGAATACACCTCACGCGAGTGTCCCTTCAACACACGCTCCATCTCACCCGTAGTGGTATTCCAGATGCGAACCGACGTGTCGTACGAGCCGGATACCAGACGTCCCCCATCATGTGAGAATGCAACAGATCTCACGTCAGCAGAATGGCCAGCCAGGGTAGGTTCTATGTTTTCCGTAACTGCATTCCAAATCCGGGCAGTGTTGTCCCACGAGCCAGACACTATGCGCCTTCCATCAGGCGAGAATGCAACGGACCATACGCAACTCTCATGTCCCTCCAGTATACGCTCCGTCTCCCATGTAGCTGCGTTCCAGATCCTGACTGTATTGTCGTTTGAGCCAGAGAGGATACGTGATCCATCACGTGAACATGCAACCGAAGTCACCCAATCATCATGCCCTTCCAGGATGCGCTCCATGTTCCCCGTCGTTGCATCCCATATCCGGACTGACTCGTCGTACGAACCGGAGACCATGCGTGTAGTAGTAGCATCATGCAAGAATGCAATGGATGTCACCGAATCCGAATGACCCACCAGGATGCGATCTCTCCCTCCTGGAGACAGGTTCCAGATCCGGATTGAATTGTCTTCCAAGCCAGACACGAGGTATATGCCATCCGGCGATAACGCAACGGCCATCACCTCAGATGAAACACATTTCAGTATATGTTCTGTCTCCTTTGCAGCCACGTTCCAAACACGTGCAGATCTATCTTTCGAGCCAGACACTACCTTTGTCCCATCACGTGAGAATGCAACAGAGGTCACCGTCGACCCATGGCCTGCCAGAATACGCTCCATCTCTCCCGTAACTCTATTCCATATCCGGACTGACTTATCGTGTGAGCCAGACACCACATATTTCCCATCAGCAGAGAATGCAACAGACTCCACGGAACCCGAGTGTCCTTCCAGGACACACTCTATCTCTCCTGTAACAGCATTCCAGATTCGGACTAAGTGATCGTGCGAGCCGGTCACGACGTATATTCCATCAGGAGAAAATGCAGCAGAACATAGCCCATCAGGATGAAGCATGACATGTTCCAACGGCCCCCATGACTTGGCCAAACCTAACACTACTCGAGGTATGGAACCGAGAATTGTTGGGCCATATTGCAGACGTACTCGAGATCGTGTAGGAATCCAGGTCAATACTGAGCGATAGGTATTGAGGCAATGATGGTTGACGGACTCAAAGCATCTCTGAAGGCATCGATATGCGTCTTCGAATAGTAACGCACTGGACTTGTAGTCAACATGTGCATCGGAGCATTTCTGCCGAGATATTTGAATAAGGCATGTTTTCTACTTTGTCCACTCACTGAAATGGCCTCATTCGCTATGGCGAGGGATTTTAACCCTGATTCGAGCTCCCCAAAGGCACTCAGACACTCAAACCAACACAATAACTTTTCGTGAGCGAAGGTCCATAGGTGTTGGAGCGTCTGATCTACAAGAGGATGTGAAACAGTTTTTCTATTTTCCTTGAGAGCGTCCACAAGATGACATGACCAATTCATGCACGCGTATCGGAGGGCGTCTGAAATAAGGCTGGGATGTGGAATTTTATAGGGGAGGATGCCTGCCTTGTCCTCAGGCAGCTTGCAGATATTCTGTTGAAGGTTGCTGTTCATGAGCCGGAGACACTTGTCGACCAGCTTTTTGTGACCTTCAGAAGCATCGACGTTGTACCCCTTGCTACGTTTCCGATCAACGATGAATTCGCCGAACGAAGCGTGAAAAAGAGACACAAGACCGCCATTATTGGATGGAACATGAATCACAGAATGAAATGGTGATAGAGCGGCCTTTGTCTGAGAGCATTTGATGCCCAGCAAGAGAGCGATGCCTTCCATAGATAGTGGAATCCGGAGTAAGACCACCGCAGCAAGTACTTCCCTTCTAGTTTTCTTTTCCTTCTTTTCGACAGTCCCATCAAAAGCTCGTTTCATGATCATACTATAAAGGCTATCAATTGTGCAAGCCTGCACCACTGATTTAGACCCGGACCCGGCAAAATCGGATAAACGCTGCTGAAAATCATTTCCCCAAGCACCGATATATCGTATGGCCGTCGCGGCGTAAATGAATAGGCCATCCGATTGTGTAAGGAGACTGTTGAGCTCTTCTTGATAAGGCCACGGAGATCCATGCCGAGAATTTCCTTCCCTGTCGGCGATTTTGGACAATGAAGTTTTCAAATACGTTTCAATATCGTTTGGTCCGTCGTCAACTTTATTCAGGGAGAATTCTTGGAGAGAATGTGCAGTGCTGTGACGAAACGCGGCTTTAATCCAGTGTTCGGGTCGGCTTGTAATAAAGAATTTGAGAGGTATATCCGCTATGCCACCGATGATGGCCTTGATCAAAGATCGTACGATCTCAATCGAGGAGCATTCATCAAGCGCGTCTATGACGATCACCTTGTGAAATTCAAATCCCTTGTCAATGACACGATTGATGGGCTGCACGATGAGGGAGTCGAATTGCTTCGAGAGATCGTTGAGTAGAGCAACATCAGAATTGATCTCGAGCACCTCGCATATCGCATCGTGAATTATGAGTGAACATCGAGCAAGCATGACGGCGATCGTAGAAATAATGCGTGATGCATCCATCAATTCCGAACCTGAACGAGAGCAGAAGAAGCTGGCACCAAGAAACCCCTTTGCGTCCAGATGCTCACTGAGGGTGTGAGCGATACTTGTCTTGCCTGTTCCCAGATGTCCATTGAGCCAATAGACATTTGGAGCAGAAGTGTCCTGTGCCCAGGCCTCGAGATCTTTCAAGATCTGTACACGCGTGTCCTTCATGCACCCGAGGGGCTGACCGTCCGCAGATCCATGGCGGGTGTCGTAAGACGCATGTTGGATACGTCTGAGAAGCTTCAATTTATCCGAAGGAGGGTCTAAACTGATTTCAGGATAGAGATAACGAATACAGAATGTATCGTACTTACTGATTGTCTGTTGCAAAGTCACAGGGCCATCTGTAATTGAAAATGACAGTTTTTTCAACTCTCCGAGTCCATCTCATTGTTCAATTAAACATACTCACGAAAGGTGCTCTCTGAAATAATAGAAACAATGGCGGGTTTACGTGTTTCGTTATCGCCATCTAGAGATCTTGCTACCATTGTCAGAGAATTAATGGATTGACAATCACTAATTACTCACAGAACTAGGTCATTAACATACAAGAAAGGTGTTCGGGAAGATTGGCTGGACGGTTCGATGACCTGCACAGATGATGGCGTGGGAGAGGGTTTGAGGCAGATGTCTTGCACCGGCAATGAAGAGCCAGGTTGGGTAGGGCTGTCGCCAATCCCATGCGATGGAGGAGGCGAAAGTATAGCACAGTCAACATCTGCTGCAGATGACGGAAGGTGCGTGCCAGGGGGCTCTGCAGGAGTCCTCCCACGGGAGATGATTTTTAGGGCTTTCTTGAAGGTTTGACCAAATTTCAGATTTGAGTGTCTTAGTGATATGAGAGCCTGTTGGTCAGCATCCGGTGATGATGAAGAATGTTCCACAAAAGAATTGTTTGTAGATCTGCGACGGGAAATATCTCCAGATAGTTCATATTGAACTCGGTGGGGACGAAAGAGGCTAGGCATTATATGTCGGAGTGTGATAGCAGTATAGTAAAATGGGACGACTTGGGACTGAGTGGATACTGTGTAGAAAACGAGACATGTAGGCGTAAGAGATATAAAGCACGTAAAAAGTAGAATAGGCACCAGGACTAGAAGAGGTGTCAAACCTGGCTGGTGAATACAACAATAGGGATATGCGCATAAGGTTTGAGTTGTGTTCACCAGCCATCTTGGAAACCGCTTCTGGCACCAGTTCTGGGGCCCCAGCTATTGTTCGCTGTCGTATTATTTGTCTGTGACGGGTACTGGCATACTTACCATTATATTGTCCAGATCTGGGACGTCCCAGCCAACTTGAGTAATTTCTGAAGATTTCTTCAAAGTACATGTTCAAAAATTATAAACTGCTGTTGTATGGTGCGCCATTGAGTACAAGGTGCCCGTGGGTGCATGAGATGAGAAGCATCCTTTTATTATGTGAACACCGTGTCTTCAACCAATCATCAAGTTCCCTTGAACGCGAGAAGATGTAAGCGTGTCGCTTGTCACGACAATTGACAATGGGCACTATTATTTCCCTGTCACGTGCATACAACCCGTCACCAAGTCAACCACTAGTGTTATGTAATACAACCCAATTGGGAATACCCAGAGAACATATAATGCCTAGTGTTGGAATTGTGCGACTATAACTCATACTCTCCATGTCATGTAGAACAATATACATTAGTCATGAGGATTACTAATCGTCTGGCTAATTATTTTCGTTTCCAGCGTTGAGAACCGGCTCATTTTCTATCAGAGGCTGAGCCGTGGGTACGATCCTTCATAACATAGACTACTAGGACTAATGTTGTTCTTTAGTCCCTGTTTAGGTACTTAGACTCTATTCATCATCTTCTAAGAGAAGCTGAGCCTCCCTGTTTAGTTGCAACCCATTTCATTACCTAGCACTACATAGTGCTCCAAAAATGCGTTTGTCGCTACCGCACTTGATTAGGACGTAACGACCGAGCATACTCCAAATATCAAACATATCCGCCAATGAAACAAAACATTTACCCATGTTACTATCACCTGGGCTCTCTTATGACACTCTGAGACCTAATAAATAATAAATGCTGTAAATATTCCTTCAGAACACTAACAAAAGTTATGTTAATTGCTAAATCTGAAATGGTTGGTTGAAATATCCAGGTGGAATATATAAGCACCACTTCTTTTACATGTCCTTTCGCGAACTTGCAATGTTGGGTATATAAAAAAACTTATGCACTCCCATTTAGGGCAAACCAAACTCCACAATACCTGTCTCCCCAGTGTCGTAAAGTTCCAAGAACGTGAGACCCGCTTCCTCGCTATTTGTTGGAAAAGGCAACGAAAAAGAAAATTTAAATCAAAAATAGATAATAGTTTTAGAATGTAGAACGTACCCAAGCGTTATAAACTCTTCAAGCGTCCTTTCCTTCGAGTTCAACATGCACATCATGTCTAAGTCGAGGTTATACTGGCGAATTCGGCCAACACCATAGTTTGGAAGCAGCGGCTCAGGAGCCTATCATAACCGAAAGAAAGAAAATCATGTATTAGAAGTGACTTGAGGTAATTCACGGCCCTAAAAGAAAGAAAACACCTCACCTGATGATACTTCACCTCACTTGAGCTTACCCGATTCACGTGCTGGAGGATGTATTCCTCTAAAGACATGCAGAAGATCATGTTCAAAGAGGATGTACGCAGTCAACGAGCTACTCACGAATAAGTACTTTGCTACCAGGCTTCATAACCTTCTTGATATTCTTGAGAATCTGCACAGATTCCTGATCAGGCCAATCGTGACTGTGTGGTCTCTCAACATTTGCCAATTTCAAATCTCGAAGGAAGCCCCTTACATGATGTGTCTGAGCTGTATGATGATTAGCATGAATAGGTCAGGAACTGTCTTTGAAAATGACGTGTAGCTCACGTACATAATAAATATCACTCCCTTCCACCGGAGATCCTGTGAGAAAATTGATTGCTTGGAAGTGGACACGCTGATTCTCTATCGCTTCAGGATATTTATTTTTCCAGTGCTGTCAGTATCAAGGTCAAAAGACTGAAATATAAGCTACAAATTTGGCCACAACGTACTTCGCGTCCCTGTTCAATCGTTCCCGGTAAATCTTGAATGATGAACTTTAGATGTGAGAATTCCCGTGCTAGATCCATGCTTGCTTGTCCAACCCCACCACCGACGTCTGTCATGGTTGCCGATTTAGGGAGGTTAACCCATGGATACGCTGTATATCGCACGTTCAGGACTAGCCTCATGGGATAATGTACATTAATATATGAATCCTTACCGGAAACCAATGCACTGGTGCCCGCAGCTCGGCTCCAGCCAATCATACCACGGTCAAATCTCTGCACAAGAAGTTGTCAATCGAACATAGATAGCATTCGGAGAGCCTAAACCTTGGCATAATTAGGCTGAAAAGGCAATAGGAAGAGGAAATAATCAGTTCATTTGAAGATGGAGCAAGAAATTAAAACGAAATGAATGATGGAATGGGGGATAGGAGACTCAAAGACTCGGGATGTTTGTACATACGTTCTCATGGTACCACGTAAACAACGTCATCTTGTCTGGAAAACCATACACCTTCGTAACGGGAGCCAGGTCAGGCGCATACGAAGGTCCATACTTCGGGTCTGAAAGCGCATCGTAGAGGCTGGCTGCGGATTTGAAACATTCATCCGTACTGTAGGTAGAGTGAATGAAGATTAAAAAATGTATGATGAGTGGAACTCACAAGTGCAAGCTTAACGATGACAACTCGTTTCCGGACTCCAGAAGAATCGAGAGTCTGTTGTTAATAAATACGTCCTTCTTGGCTAAAGCGGGAACGTAAGAAGTCAAGGGAAGGTATTGAGCAACCCTAAGACAGACTTACTCTCCCTGAAAATATGTTTCGTAGCCAAATACCTCATTATCCTCCCCAATTTCCCCACTTCAATTCCCGTTTTAGAAGCAAGCGCCGGAACAGTAACTCCGGCCTCTCCAGCAGCCTTGAGAATGTCGGCAACTCTCGTCTCTGTAACGACACGAATGCAAGCCAATTCATATCCCTTCGTTGTGAATTGTTACATCGACAGTAACAATAATAGAAACAAAAGAACCTACCGCCATAGCACGCTAAATCCGAGGCAATGTCAACTAACGGCCCTAGTCATCGGTGATGATTCGGACGTACGTTGACAAATGTGTGTGCTGGAGGAGC
>QLPI01033300.1:0-12761 GCA_003314275.1 Chroogomphus rutilus
GAATCTTGAGGGTGTAGACCGCGCTCTTCCTAGAGTGCAAGATTATCTTGTGGCGAGGCTAGCGCAAATGCAGTTCGGCATAATTGACCACTACATCACAGCCTATATATCACTCCAATCAGAATCTACAGACCATTCCTCCTTCAGGATTGCATACGACTATCATTTCGTCGAGACACAGTTAGAAGCTATACACGTGCCCACAAGTCCAGCCTTTGAAGAAACCGACAGGACAATCAAGAGGACGAGCCAGAAGGGTTGGCCCAGGATCTGGTTGTTCTAAACTCTCCTGTAGGACCATTGTGACAGGTTTCGTTGGTCAGAATCATGGAGTTGTGCAAATTTTTATTGCGATCCTTGGCCTTAGTCAATACATCGCGCCCCCGCACCGACTCCTCATTCTAAGAAGGGTGCAGTTCCATGCACCAGCTACTCCCAATTTTACGTTCCTGTCACCCAACAAGCCTCTCCATCCGAGGGCAAATCGCTGGCTTTGATCAGCGAACATCTGCTTTGAAAAAGTGTTCACCACAATGCAGATGTGAAGAGTGCAGTCTCGTATACCCAGTGCGTCTTCTCATTTCGAGAGAAACTTTCATCCTCAAACGGCACGTAAATAGCACAGACCCTCAGATCTCTTGATATCTTATTCCTGTCACCCAACAAGTCTGCCCATCCGAGGGCAACTCGCTGGCTTTGATCAGCAAACATTTGCTGTGAAACAAGTGTTCACCACAGTGCAGATGTGAAGAGTGCAGTCTCGTATACCCAGTGCGTGTCCTCATTTCGAGAGAAACTTTCATCCTCAAACGGCACGTAACTTGCACAGGCTCTCCGATATCTTGATATCTTTTCCTCCCATAACTTTTCTATTGATATCATTCTGTTGTCAATGACTGGTTACCATGTCGCAGGTGCTCATGCACCCATTCCAGTATAAATGCGTTCACGCAGAGTCGATTCAAACAACCATGGGCTAACACAGATCAATGATAGCCAGTATCTGATAAATCTCGTAATGCAGCGAATAGAATCAGTTCCAGTTGTTGTTAGCTAGGCTTTGCACCCTGGGCCGGTATGGTTGAGAGCTATGGAAGATCCATTTAAAGTCCCCAGTTACGATATTATCGATAGCAACCATGCGCGTCTTGTGAATTAACAACGATCAGTAAATCAGCAATCGCGTCGTCCTGGGACGAAAACAGCTCTCAGATGTCAACAAACTGAGATAACATATAACAAACTAAAGAAGAATGTACCCATTTTGAATTTCAGAACAGGCGCGTGACCTCTTGCGCCTGATTGAGCTACGAAGCTCGGGTTGTTGCCTCTCATTCAATTCAACCATGGAAAATTCTGATCTCACGTCACCCGACTTAGCGTCTGTGGTTGAGGCTGCACGTAACATGGTTTTCACGGCGAGGAGGCAGAATCAATTATCGTGCGTCTTTCTAAGCTTAGGGACGGCTACTGGACATCGGGTCAAGACGCCACAATTCTAACTCAAATATAGGTCTCTAACTGTCAAGTCAATTAGAAGACAGGTTATTCGTGATTTCGGCCTCGATGAGGCTATGTTCCATAACGAGGACATTAAAGTTGCTATACGGAACGCAGTAAATAAAGCGGTGGTACGTCTACTCAGCTTACCTGCATTCGCGTGAACTTAATCATAGCTCAGTCAGAGGATCTGCCTAAACTTCCTCCAAATAATACTGTAGAGAAAAGGAAGAGACCTCTTGAAGATAGTGGAGGTGTTCAGGACTCGATGTCTGAAAGAGCAGTGCTAGTTTCTAAGCCAGATGGCAAAGAGCAAGCTACGGGCAAAGGACAGGTAAGATTAATATCGTTACACTTCTCGATCTTTGAGAGATTAATTGTGTGATAATTTTTTGACAAGCGGTCAAGAAAGAAGGTATTGTAATTAAATCGCTTTATTCCGCAATCTTTATACATAACAATTTTGTTCTTCAGCCGCGTGTCGTAGCAAAAGTGAGGTCTGCATCTTGTACATCTTAATAATTGTTCTGACCAAAATCAAAGAACAGCAAAGTGATCAATTCAGACGACGATTCCTTGCAGCAACCTGAGTCTTCTTCAGCCAGGAAACAAGTATGTTCACTTCATACTATACCAAGTTGTCAAGGCTCATGGAAGACATTGCGCGGGCTATCACTAAAGAACAAAAGAGACGAAGTCTCAGGGAGCCAGACACAGGCGGTATCCAGACATGAATCTTCGGCCTCGGTGGATGAGCCGAAGGTAGAAGCCGAGGTTAGCACATATTTTATCCTTCTGGACGCAATTTGAGACTCCTATTTTTTTATGCAGAAGAGTGAATCAGAGCTTTCTGTGCTCATAGATCAGCCCCCGAGAAAGAAACAAACAAAGAAGAAAGCTAAAGACGAGGTAATCTCCTTTTCAGCAGTTCTTGAATACTCCGTGACGGTTTCGATAAGGAAACTATACCGCGAAAGACGACGAAGAGCCGAAAGGAGAAGGACCCTCCAACGGCTTTAGATCAGGATGAAGCGACCATCAAGAGACTCAAAGTAGCGTAGAATTCATTTGCGTGAAAGCATGTTTCCTTGCTCAAATCTCCTCCTTTAATAGTCATTCGTAACTGCATGCGGTATACGGAAAGTCTGGTAAGACTTTTTTTTCCAGCTCTTATCAAATACTAATTGCGGCTATAACGTCAAGGTCTAAAGAATTCTCTGACCTTCCAATGGCGAAGCAACAAATAAAACGTCTAAGAGAGATTCTGGCAGAAGTTGGGATGAATGGGAAATATAGCATGGAAAAGGCGAAGACGATCAGAGAGAAGCGGGAGCTCGCGCGTGAATTAGGTTTGTTATCTTCAAATTATAGAGCTTTCGGATATGAACGAGGTCATCTCTAACCCTTCGACTGCTCAGATGACGTACTTGAGTTTGAGCGAAAAGCAGGCGCATCGCGGGGCAGGAGCAGACAAACCACGAACACAAAACGTAATGTTGGCGAGCTCGATACAGAGAGCGAAGCAGAGAAAAGTAGCGAAAATGAAGAGTCAAAGTCACCTAAGGTGAAACGTAGCAAGGTGCGCTACAATATACCTCAAGAAGCCGCCTCAATGTGACGTTCATTTAGAACACAGCCTCGAAAAGTATTATGGCGTATTTAGCAAATCAGAGTAGCGACGAGGATTGATAATGTGCAGGTAGCCAAGGTCCACCAACCGGTCAGTTTACCACCCTTCTTGGGAATTCACCAATGACGTAGTTGTATTACTCCGACATACCATTGTAAGCATAAATAAAAGGCGAAAGCTTGATCTATTCTCCATTAGCTCTTTCCTGTCCCAGCGAAGAAACGGACGCCACCACCCTCCATTCCCTCTATGAGTTGGCCTCTGCCAGTTTTGCTTAAGATAATAACAGCTCGACGAAGTAGCGTAATAGGTATGCCTGAAAGAGGGGAGTCGACTGGAGGTGACATGATCTCGAAAAAGGTCATGATGGTATTCAGCTGTCCAGTCGAGCTGACCTGATAACAGTAAATGAGCGGCGGAGAGGGTACCCAAACAGAACTGACCCAGTCATGAAGCACTTCCGCCCATTCCTCTGGAAGACGCCAATGAAGTATGACTGTCCGAGTTTGCTTCGGCGGCTCATAAGCGGCCAAATTCTGAGAGACCATGCTTGCCATCAGAGAAAGCAGGTGCGGAGGGTGGAGCCTGCCTAAGGCGGAGCAGCCAGACAGTGAATTCGCCCCAAGAAAACAGTTTTCGATGGACATACGGTTGATGCGATCATTGCGGAAGATCTCATCCCATTCACTTCCAGCTACTTCGCAGTCTTCAACGCTGACAGTGAATAGTCTTCTGTGACGAGCATAAGAAAGAATGAGATGACACCAATTCTTTGATTGGATGGCCTGTGTATTAGGATTTGGCTGGATGCTAAGTAATCTATTATTGAGTATCGGACGCGTGAGGCGGCTGTGGACTTCAGACATACGTGAAGAAGGGGGGAAAGGAATGGATACTGGGCAGCAGGAAGTCTTGAAATAATTTCTTCGATTTGATCAATTGTTACACGGACAAGATTGAAAGCCCACCTGAAGCTGTGCGGTGAGTCTGGAGGGACATGTCCAAAACATTTCCAACACTTAACGGGACTCCGCTAATAACCGCGTCCATACACGCCCATGGCTCTCCCATGTCATCCAAAATCTCGCTATTAGCGTTACAACACTATATACTAATGATACAAACAAGTTGAAATAAGGAACTAATGGTTCAAATTTACCAAACTTCGGCATCAAACCTCTCCAGGGTGTTTACTGCATCCTCTACATCTTTCTGCGCCTTTTTACGCATGTAAAATATCGGGCAGTCTTTGCTTGTACACAACACGTCCTGTAGTACCATGACTGTATGTAAAAGGAGCATAAGATAACGTCCGTACCTGATGCAACGAGCCCTGACACCGCTGACATTGCGTCCATAACCTAGAGAATTGTACTTGTCGTGCAGATGTATGAGTGACCTAACAGGCAACATGACTAAAGAGATCGATAGAGAAATAAATGTAAAGGTCGCACCTGTTTGTGAAAGAGCTCTCCAAGCCTCGGACGGCAATTGTTGCAAACAGCCCCATCTACGTAGCGAGGCGAAATGTCAGATGCCCAACCGCGCAGTCACAACGGAATTCACCTTTGATACTGTTATTTGCTCGGAGCGGCGTCTTACATCCCAAGCAAGTCACTGTCTTCACAGCAAATTTCATAAGGCCTCCCACAGACGGTGTTGCAATTTGGATTGTCCGAGTATGGTCGCCAGACACTTGGAAGAAAAAAATGAAGTAGATGAGTATGTATGCGACAAAAATTCCAATCTGGTTTCAGCCTCACAAAGTGATGCCGCCTTCTCTCCAAGGATGGGCTCAAATATCCGCATCAGAGGTTTGGACAACTGATTGTCAAGGTAGTATTTAGTGTCAATTGGAATGTTGTTTTCAAGAACATAAATAGGATCTTCGGATTTCTCATACGCCGCGGCGCCTGTCAAGCATTGATCGAGTGTAACTTGTGAGTGAAGGAGCATCTTACCTTTGATGCCCTTGATAATGACATATGCCACACGATCACCGAGCGCCGGTGCAGAACCTAATCATCCAAGTCAGGGAAAGTAAGGGATTGGATCCAGCACAACTAACCAGCATCGCGCTGCCTCATTCTTTCAGCAAGCTCGACATGCGGTTGCCTTGCTGTGTAGTCTGCCGCATAGAGGTATATAAACAATAGACTAAGAACCATAATGTATGATCGCACCTGCTTTCGCTAGTGCTTTTGTGATCACTAACTGCGACATGTCGACCTTGTTCTGCAGGAGGTCGGAAATAGTTCGTTTAGTGAATCTATGATGTATGTGAAAATACAGCACAGAAGTAAAGGGGGCAACATACTCCTCGGCTGCTTTAACGTCTCTATCGATAAGCATCTTATGAAGGCATGTCTCAATCACAGTCTGCACTAGCCGACAATTGTCTCGTCGGACAGTCTGACATAGATTATTATTTTTAAATACGTAGATGCTGATTAATTGGACATCATACCTCGATGCCTTTAGAGTCCATTTTGTCGTACTTCTCTGGGTTGGTCCAGTAAAGTCCCGCGTATCGTTTTTTGTTGATAAGGAGATAAGGGAAATACACCTTCTCGAACTCAAGCTTGATGGGTCTGACGAATTTGGTCGTCACCAAAGCTGCGGCCTCACTGCCTAAACAGAATGATGAGTATCAGGAGTAGAAGCTGCGGCAAATATCCAGTTACCCAAACGCATGGCCTCCACTAGATCGCCTGTGCCAAACCTGACCATAACTGAGTCAGTATCGCCATATATGACTCGGGCATCGTGTTTGTAGGAGTTTGCTACGGAGTAATGCGATTCTACCTCCTGCAGTAAGCTTGTCAACAGCGAATGGTAATCCCCATCTAAGAGATACCAAATACCTGCTTTGTCTTTTCAATCATCTGCCGACCATATGCGGTGACACTCGATGATATTTGCAAGCAGGGAAGCTTTCCTATAGTAGCTCCGGTGAAGCCGTAGACTGAGTTTGCACTGATCTGTAGAATGCTGAGTGATACCATGAATAACGGCAGAAACACTTACTTTGAGAGCGAGTTGTCGACCATCCAGAACCGCGCGTTTGAAAGGGTCCGTCTCCTTTTTGAGATCAGCCTTTGCCCGTTTTCTAGCAGAAAGAAGATCTTCGAGGATGGAAGGGAGCAAGCCCTTTCTCCTTTGTGCGGTTGCGAAGAAATCTGGGGACCATCACATTAGTCATTTAAATACCCTTGAGAGAGTGAGTTACCATTGTTTGGGGTTACGGAGTAATCAACATCCTTAACAAGTTCCAAACGTTTGATTGTGTCCAAGTCCAGTAGGGTCGTGTAGCACAAATTGTGCGCCATCATAATGGATGGATACAAGGAACTGAAATCGAGCGTCGCGATCGGAACATCATAATATCCCTTCAGTGGCTCTATGACAGTAGCACCCTCGTATTGCTCATCGGTACCTGTGACCCATGTATTGAAATGACAGCCATAATCGGGAAGAAGGAGCCTCACCTTCGCCCTTTAATGCCGGAATAACGTAGTTATCTTGTTTGGCTCTGCGATACAATTGTGAAAGTACTTTAATCGACTGCCCACGTGACAAAAGATAGTTGAATGGCACGCCAGTCACACGCGCCATTTCTGTGTAGTTGATCAAACACATGAGTTTATCCATCAGGCGTTGGGGAAGGTAGGCGTCCTGGATACAGAAGGTTAGGATCCGCAAGATACAACGAGCAAGACAAGAGACCTTGAGACAATAAACAGCCAGACGGCGTCTCGACTCTGGGGTTCCATTCTGCAGTTCCGTAATGACAGAATGGTGTACATCCTCCTTTTGCTCTCCTAAGAACTGCGCGCATACCGAGTTGAGAGTGTAGCTACGGAGCTTGTACTCGCGTTGCATAAACTGCAAGAGGTCGAGCTGCAGGCGTCCTTCTAGCGAGGTCTCCTTGGAGTCTCGTTGACCAAATGCTTTGGATGAGAAATGCGTGTCCTTCATTTGAGTCTTCACAGCTTTCAAACATCAAGTTAACAATCACAGCATTCATACTGCTAAAGTGGGATGTACCTTTCAGCCTACCAAAGAAAGGAAAGTCGTTGCCTTTGAGAGCTTTTGCACGATCCAATAAGTACGGTAGATCGAAGTTCGCAATATTGTAACCAATCACGATGTCAGGATCGACCTCTTGTATGAATGCACGCCAGGCCATTAACATTTTAAGTTCGTTGTCAAAAGCCAACACTTGCGACCCTACAATGTGTGCGCAGGTGTTGAGAGTAAAGACATTTCGAATGAATGGCTTGCTTTCCCCTGAAGCAGAACGGGCGGAGTCAATGATAGTTCGTCCCAGGGTAAAATGTCTTTTGTCCACCTTGCCGTGTTACCATATTGGCAACCTGGATCACCGGGTCTACCTGGGGCTCAGGGAAAATGCCTTTGCGGCCCGCACATTCAATGTCGAAGCTAAGGATCCGGAGCGGTGCCAGTGTGGACCACTCCCCTTCAGATCCATGAGATATAAATGCGTCCCAGCTGCGTTTGTCTACATTCAGCGAAGTGGGGGATAAATTGGACTAATACCCACTTCATGCTGAACTCAAGCTGACAATGAGATGATTTATTTTGATTCTGTCGTAAGGTGTATCCACCTGGAGGGACTTCGATCCAATTCATGCCAACAAGCTGACGGTGTGACGCTTAGGATGACGGCTATGGTAAGAGTCACTCAATATACCTTTGTGTCAATCATGAACCGTAAGGTGTAGGGAATATTGCTTTCGTAGGTAGCCGACCCGAACTGAAGATCACGAAATTGAAATGACTCTCTCTCAAAAACGCGTAGATATCGAGTCAAATAAGTCTCTAAGTAACCATAATATGAGAATGTGAATGCTTATCTCGGGCTTTCGGAAGACTACGTTGGTCTTGTATCGTAATTTTGATAAAGGGAACATTTGTGTCGCCTCTGTAGTTCATCAAGGAACGCTTCATGACCATTGCTGTGGTTGTGATTATTGGAACCTGAAATACACTCTAAGGAATATCGTCAGTCGACGAGGCTAACATTATCTCAATAAAAAAACCTTACGTTCAGAGCGTCCTTGAAAGGCTTTATGTCGTTCTCGAGGAAACCTCGAGGGGCAGGAATATAAAAGTAAGGACGGAAATTCATAACATGTGCTAGAACACTGTGGCCTTCCTGTAAAGTGAACACATCGAAGCAGAACATAATTGTTGACTAGACTAGAGATACCTTGGTGACTCCAAACATACGAATCAATGTGGTTGTATTATCCCCCTGATCCTCCTCAATATCAATTTGCTGAAAAACTATGACCATGTCGGTGAGAATAATATATGTTCAGAGGGGGAGTTGCTACTAACTGATTTTATCCGTCTTTGGATTGAGTGCTGGAAGCAAGGGACGCGCCCATGCATCCGCGCCACCCTCAGAGTCTGATTCCCTGGTTATTGACTGAAATTAACCATATGTCTATGTACTCACCATAACCACCAACATGATCGTCCTTCAGCTTCTCAAGAACGTCAGCAAATGAAGGCTGTGCGCTCACACCGACATTTGCTGGACCAAGTTTGCGCTTCTTTGAAGCCGGGACATTGTCAGGTTGAGAGCTAATAGTCAATGTAATAAGGACATCGAACATTAGTAGCTCAAGTCACGGCACATGCCTTGTGAAAGGTACATTCTCTTTGGATCCCGGAGAAGGCATAAGAGTATACAGGTATCGCGAATAACTGAGACGCGTCTTGTGGTGGAACGCGTGAAGTTGTGATTAGTAAGCAGATTCACCGTGTCAAGTCCGACATTTTAAGTCTAAAAGTTCCTATTAAAAGTCCTCAAGATATGTATGTAACAAATACAGTCAAGATTGCAAGAAGTCTAAAATCTATCAAACGGGTATCAAATCAGAAAAAAAGCTCTCTGAGAATGCGGGCGGTATCATCTGGATTTGAGACTGTGTGTCCAATGGTGCGTGGGTCCTGATAGATCTCATAGTCATTGCCTCCCTAATGCATATAGAGATGAGACTAAGAAAACAATGGGAGCAGACAACGTACCGCGTAAGTCTTGTCCCCAAAAAAGTGTATCTCTTCGAAACCCTCATCTTCGACGTGCTTCAACGCATATGTTTTGTCCCAACCGCGAGGGAAAACGTCGAAGGAGATTTGCCCTCCAATTGAATACGTGAGATCGTACGAGGCGAATTTCTCCTGTAAAACGCGCACAAAGGCAGCGCGCAATTTGTGTTCCTTTGGGAGGTGCTAAAAGTAAATAATAATAATGTATTCCATGCATGAGAATTAGCCACCTTGTCATACGCTTCGAAATCGTTCCTTTCCTGCACACTTTGCGACATAGTCGATAAGTATGGACAGGTTAGGATGCAAATACTTACGTCGCATTACGACCAATCGGGCTCACATTGACCATCCCATTGCGGAACTCAACAAATGTTCCCCTAATCCAAGTGAGTAGGTGACACGGCATGCAAGTGTGGAGTCACCTCTTAATAGGGACGTCCATATCTGCAATATAGTGCAACATGAAGTTGACAAGTGTTTTGTACTTTTCCTCGCCGAGGTGTTTAATGAATGACTGAGAAGGTAGCGGCTTTCCGAGCTTGTAAGCTGTGAGACCATTCTCGGCGAATGCATAATCAAAATCATTGATAGCTACTTCGTGTCAGCATGGACATTTAGGCAGAGAAAACTGAACATACGATTAGAACCATGCACTCCCAGCTGTTCAGTGATCTTGGAGAGATCTGAGCCGCCGACGAAGCCTATGGCAACCTTCTTGCGCAACTCGCGCAAGAGTTCTAGTGTCTCCGGAGTCGCACTCTTAAGCTGAATTAGCTAGAGCTAAACACAAGACGCAAAAGCCAACGGACCCTTCGTGCTGGACTCAAGGTGCCATCAACATCGAACAGACACAACTTTTTCATGGGCCGGTCAGAGAACGATGTTGTGGTCATGTTGAACTAAGAATGAAAATTGAATTTAAACATTTTATGAACGTTTGTTGCCGCTCAATTGGCCAAAGACCCGGGATTGCTTCCGCAAGCCAGCCGCACCTTCTGACTCGTACATACAGTACTACTACTTATAATAATTTTGCCACCTTACGAATTGTACTGATCTAACAGGACTCGATGTCGTTCTATGTTTTTTCGCTGCCATCTGACCTGCTAGATACCCTAATACCTCGCACATTGGGGGTCTTTGACTCACCTCCACGCAGTCCTTCTCCTCCGCCAAGACCATCAGCATCAATCACAGGTTCAAAATCATGCAATATATGTCTGGGTGCCTCTTTTGCCGACGTAGATGACCAGAGAGCCCACTTTCGCTCCGATTGGCATCGTTACAATGTTAAACTACGTCTCCGTGGCGCCGATGTCGTGACCGAGCCCCAATTTGCATCCCTAGTTGAAGGTGGGACAACTAACTCTCTTGTAATGTGCGCTAATTCGTACAAGGCCTGGAGGACTCACTTTCGGGATCGGCTGATGATGACGATGACGATGATGAGAGCGATGATTCTTCCCCAGATGCCGTCCGTGCTCTCCTTTCCAGATCACGCAACCCTGCTCGTGCAGAATCAGCCACATCTGTCATTCCCAGTGCTCCGCGAACCGCGCTGACATGGTTTCATTCTCCTCCTTCTACACAAATCGGTATCTATAATGCACTATTCCCACCCAAAATGCCTCAGACTTCCTACTTATCTGAACTCAAAAACATGCAGCGTGGCGGCCCTACTGGTCGTCGATGGACTATGCTAATGGTTGCTGGTGGTCATTTTGCTGGGCTCGTGGCACAGGTGCGTAGACCAGATGAGGTAGTAGATGGAGAAGAAACATCTGGAGAAAAAGGAAAGAAGAAGAAACCGAAACCGAAACCAGAGATTGAGGTGATCAGGCATAAAACTTTTCATCGTTACACAAGTCAGCTGTTTTGTTTTGTGTCTATAATTATATTCTTATGGTTTGTAACAGCGCGAAGGAAGCAAGGTGGCTCGCAATCCGTCAACGACAATGCCAAAGGTCCTGCTAAAAGTGCAGGGGCCCAGCTACGTCGATACGGGGAACAAGCGCTTCGTGACGTGAGAGTTGACAACAACCTGCATATATTGTTCTAATACCACAATTTAGGATATTCGCAACTTGATGACAGATTGGGCGGATGATGTAGTCTCGAGCGAGATCATCTGGATCCGTGCCAGCGTGTCTAATAAGCGTATATTTTATGACTATGATGAGGCAGTAATCAGCAAGGGTTTGTGCTGTCCCTTCAAGAATGAACATCTGACTAAAGAACTTTAGGTGATGAAAGGCTAAGGACCTTGCCCTTTCCCACTCGAAGACCAGTCAGTGTGACTTGCTCAAGAACATGTCAATAGTAACTGACCACCATATAATAGACCCAATCCGAACTTTCGCGCTGCTTAAATGAGCTCACACGCGTCAAAACCTCTCACCTGACTGAAGAGGCACTGCGCGCACAGGACGAAGCGTTCATTGCCTCCCTGCCAAAGCCTAAACCTGTCCCTGCCACTGCTCCCACGCCCGTTAGTGTACCAAAGCCGGCCGCTCCTCGACTCTCTAAAGAGGAGGAGGCGAAGCTCAATAAGTGGCACCGCCTCGTCGAAATGGTGACCAAGGGGCGTGTGGAACCTTTCATGGCTCTATGGGAGCGCGAGGGAGCACTACTTGGCGGTATTGACGCCCATGTTCCTGAGCATGAAGCAACTCTCCTTCAGATCTCTGCCAAAGCTGGGCAAGAACAAATGACACAATTTCTCCTGGAAGATCTTCGTGCGGATCCAACCATTGGAGTCGCAGATGCAGAGCAAGAAGACATTGGTGATATAGATTCCGACACATCAGATGCACCACAACCCACTTCAACGACATCGAAACGGGTGGCATATGATATTGCTAGAACCCGGGTGGTGAGGAACGTTTTCCGCAGATGTGCTGCAGCACATCCTGATTGGTGGGATTGGCTTGGCGCTGGACGAGTCCCCAGCGTGTTAAGTCGCGAGATGGAGGAGGAACGTGAGGAACGTAAGAAGAATAGGAGGAAGGGTCTCAAGGAGAAGATCCGAGAACGTCAAGCAAAGCAAGAAGAAGCAACACCACCAGCTGCCGAACCAATGCCAACCTTGGTGAGAGCCAAGGATACCACTGTAGAAGGGCCGAGAAGATTGGGTGGCAGTGCTGGAGGACAGGATGCAATAGCGGGTCTGAATGTGGAAATGAGGGCAAAGGTCGAGAGAGAGCGGAGAGCAAGAGCTGCAGAGGCTAGACTAAAATCCTTGGGCGGTGCACGATGAACCGACTCTACTATTCACTCAACTTAGACCATGACAAATAGTGACACATTTAATAAGGGCAAAAGCCCGAATCATGGAGACATGGGTTAATGTTCTTAGCCTGGGGAATACAGGATAGCATAGATGGTCAAAGATGACTTTTTTTTACGCAGTGTTACCCTCCGCTATCGTAAGCAGATCACTGTCACCCTGGTCGGAAACTGTCATGACGCTGTAAAGAATAAGCAATGTGTAGGAAGAAGCAAGTCATCCAGAACATACCCCACTCGGAAAAGTTTTCCGGCCGCTGTA
>QLPI01033330.1:0-17085 GCA_003314275.1 Chroogomphus rutilus
GGTATCGTCCAGGATGTATTTCTACTCGGTGCTACCGTGACTGTCCCCACACGGATGTGGCTTGAGGCACGTGGTGTTGTGGCTGGTCGACTGGTCAATGGGTATGCACGTAACGATTGGGTACTCAATTACCTTTTCCGTGCAACCTCTGGTAGTTTAAATACGGTTGCGGGACTGCGACCCATTGAAAACGTCCCTGGGTTAGAAAATGTGGATGTTACCGATAAAATTGCTGGCCACGGAAGTTATCGAGCTTTCATGCCTCTCATTCTGGACGAGTTGGGATTCCCTGTCTCTGCTGATTACTTTAATGAACCAGAGGTTAGCATTGATCTTTGTTTGTTTTAGATTACCTTATGTGGTTTTTCGCGCATCTAGGAGCCCGACATGGAAGGGGACCGTGAGGTAATTCGTGAGGGAGATGATAAGAAGAAGAAGCGAGGATGGTTTTCAAGAGAGAGGACTGCTCAGAATACAAAGAACGTCCAGCGTCCCCCTTCTTCAATAAATCTTCCACGACATTCATCCTCCACTCCTGGTTCGCCTTCGGCAGAATCGAATGATGTACCCGAACGTATGGCTCGTTCGCCAGTTCAGCCTGGTTCGCCAGGAGAAGTATCGTCACGAGATTCGACGTCACCAATACCCATGCATGCTGGTTTCGACTTTAAAGCCATTCATGAGATGTTGGAGAAGGAAGGGACAAATGGTAATGACGAGCTTAAAGGGATGCAAGTACCACCCGGGGTGCCACAGCCTCAGCAAAATGTCTTTTCTACACCAGGTATTTCAGACTCTACATCTCCAGCTCGATCGGAATTGAGCAGAACGCCACACTTGGATTCCGTTGCGTCTGAGCCCTCGGGTACTACTAACTCAAGGTCTGGCATTGTACCAGAAGCACCACTTGACTTGACCCAAGCTTCGTTTCATTCCCTTTCCCTCAATGACGACACGGCCCGTCGGTCGTCGTCACCGAATTCATACGATGATTTCAAACCAGCTGCTGACTCATCATCGTTCAACTCCCTGTCTACACCCGCTTCTCGACCGCCTCCTGCACCCACACTGTCCTTTGGAAGTTCTGACGGATCATCATGGACAACTGCAGCCAATAATGCCGTCCCGTCTCAAAATGCCTACCAAGGCCTCCTCTCGAAATCACCTTTCGCCGCCTCGACGGATACATTATCAATTGGCGGTGGAATCAGTTCAGTTCCATTACACCCGGACCCGTTCGCCTCATCGGTGCTTTCGTTTGGTGGTATAGATGGGACCATTACTACATATGGCGATCCATGGGCACCGCCACCTAAGGAAGGTATATCAAAGAAGTCTACGAATCCTTGGGGGTAATACCATCATCATCAACCTTTTCATTTTCAAGGCTTGACATTGGATGGCTCATTTTTCTCCGTCTCATCCATTCATTCACCACATCGCATATGTAACGCATTATATATATTTCATACCTTCCTGTCTTCCAAGCATGACAATAATAGATTGGGTTTCTTGGAATCATACGTTTAGCCCCGATCACCCATAATATTTCATTAGCATGATATACCAGCATGCTCTAATTACCCATCTACCCATCTAGGTGCCAGAAAATCTGGTCATGCATATACCTATGAGGTTTTTTTCACATCGTTAACTTGGGAAGCATTCCTCCACATCCCAACACTGTCCTTCTTGCGGACCGTAAAGCACGCAATCCCCAAGTAATTTGTGATATCTACCCCGTACATCGATGAGACTTCCGAAAGACGCGGAGAGATGATCATTAAAGCACACACACACCTGTGATAACTAGGGTGCAAAATCGCTCATAGAACAAAAATGTTATCACGAGGGTCAGGTATATGAAAATCCGAGTGCCGATAAATGAGCCTTGAAAAATTGGCTCTCTACATTATTGAATTCGGATACAAAAAAAAAGTCAGTATCGTGGATTTCAGGGAGGGGGGGAGGAAAGAGTGTAGAACACACTCACACGCCGAACATCCTTGGGGCGTTTGCATCGATTGCGCCAATGGCGAACCAGACCCACAGCCAGTTCCAACACGGGAAACGGCTGCCAGTAACGTGTGCAAGGATCATCCGACCGACTTGATAGGCAAACTGGAGCCCCCATGCGCAGAGAAATGGGATGAAGAGCGAGGAGTGGACGATGCGTGAGCCTGGTGCAAGAAGCCAGAACACTTGTAGGAGGACGGTGGTTGGAAAGGGGAGAAGGAGGAGAAGCGGTCGAAGAACGGATTTTTTGGAAGCACGACAGGAGTGGTAGACATTTGAGTAGCTGTTGGAAGGATGTTGTTTGAGTGTGAGTGTGAGTGTGAGTTGTATAGTGAGCTCCAATGAAAAATTAAAAAAATGGTTGACTAACCTAACAATAATGTTAAATGCCAGTGCTAATGCACCAAATATCATGAAGGCCTCATTGAGAGCGATATCGGGGACATGTTTTGCAACCCATTCGATTTTATCAAGACGGAGGACGGTCAATATTCCAGTATCCCACACCTGCGGGCCTGAATTCGCGTCAGAACTGGCATCCTTGAAATAGTATCTGACTATCCAGGGAAATCACCGTATGTTCCAGATATAATGAAAATCACAACTATCATCAGGATTCCTTCCACAGGACCCGAGAATACACCGAGATATAGCTGGCCTGTGTGCACCAGCGTCATATCAAAACGGAGGCAGATCAAGCAAATATAACACTACGTACCTGTGTGGTATTCTTCCCAGGTTGTGAGGTAGAAATTAGCAAGCGTCGCAACCTGCGATATGACAGTCCACCAAGATCGACCGAGGTTGAGTGCACGGGCAGCCAGAACAACCTCAAGCTACATACAACAACTGGAGTGAGACACGCGCTATGAGTAGTTTAAAAGAAAGACAATGGATCCCACCGTAGTGTTAATAGCATCGCAACCTGTTTCCAGAATATTGAGTTGGAGAAACAAACCCGTGTTGGGACTGATTGATTACCCACCATGGTCAAACATCTCGCCTAGCGGCCCCGCCATGCCTGTACGTCTAGCCTGCTTTCTGAAGGACAGATGGTACAATCACATACGGGAAAGGAATAGCGCACTCGTACCCGTCGATGGCATCAAAACTCTGGTATGCAAAAAGACCCGCCGCCCATCTGCTCTGCGACGTCGGCAGTATCAGCTGAGGTTATCAATGCAGCACTGAACCACTCGCGTGTAATAAACCCAGTGCGGAGGGCCGCTTGCACCTCCTTTTTCAGCGAGGAAGTGGGGGTCATAATATAGCAAAGTCGCGAAGTTAATTAAAACCATGCAGAGGCCCAAGAGGGTAATCTTTCACAGTCCAGACATTATCGGTATTTGTTATTACCCATTTTTTAAGGTGTTAACAAGACTTACAGTGTTGGGGGCGACCCATAACGGCCATAGTGTTACGAAGCGGTTCCAGAAGGGATTGAGGATATACTTCGAGATGATGGATCTGCGCCAGAACTGGTTATTGCAAACTTTCCCGTAGGTCGATCCTTTTTTGCCCACTTATCAACACCCTTGTACGAATAGTTGGAGAGGCGACTCAGAGCATGCTGGGTGATGTAGCCCATGAGTAGTTTTTGACGTGCTGTACGTAGCGAGACGCGTACGGTATCTTCCAGTGTCACACGTTCTACATCGTCAGTGACAATTAATATTCGTGCCTAGCAATACGTAAATCAAACTACATTTAAAAGGATTGGACGTGGAGCAGGTGGTACATGATTTCTAGAGAGTGGAAGCCGATCTGTCGAAGAGCCGGTCCCAGAAGACCATTATATATGCAAAAAAATGGTATAATTGCAATGAGAGACCACAGGCCTCCACAGCGATGAAACGAAGGTGTCAGGAGATCAGAAACCACCCAAACAGCCCGAATCGGGAGGAATGTCTGCAGTGAATGATGACGGACCCCGTGGCTTGCGCGAACGGGCAAGTGGTGCGTGGCTGCCCTCCCCTCCTGAAAAGGAATGAGGGTTATCCTGGTTATCACGGTCGCGTAGAGATAGGTTACGCGTTCGCTCGACTCCAGATGGGGGTGGGTGAGGAAGGAAAGAGAGAACAGCTTGGACGTTCTCATGAGACTCCGACCCTCCACAACTGTGAGCATCGTGCACCTGAGAAAGAGAATGTATCGGTAGTTGTAAATGAGCGCAATTCGAGGTTATCTTGCAGAGGAAAGGGGATTCGTCAGTGTCGTCCAACTCAGGCCAGGACACCTCTGTTGTTGAAGATGGTGAAACAAGGGAGAAATAGTCTGCGTCTTGGTCATATACCGCTTGGGATGGTGCGACATTAACGTCCTCATCCTCATTTTGCACATTGTTTAATTGCACACAACTGAGAAGGAGTGCCTCGCCTTTGCCCTCTGTGAGCACATATGTCCTGTCGGGACAATGGCGCTTGGGCAACGAGCAAACATTCGGAGTAACCGGGATGGCTGAGCGATCGTAAGTCCATGAGGAATGCACAATGTATGTGGCTGATATCTCAGGAGTCGGCGGGAAGTGAACGTGTCCTCTTTGAAAGGAGGATATTCCTGGCTGGGCCTCTCGGCCAGCCGCGAGACCCTTGAGGATGGGACGACGAAGGGTCATCCTGGATGAAGAAGATAGAGCCTAAATGGACAGTGGAGGTGCAAAGCTCGAATTATAAGGCAATTAAAGGCTGCATAACAAACTTGGGAGGTGGGTGTCAATAACGTAAGGTTGTCAGCCCAATTGTCTGTGTAGTCAACCAGGTCTAGCTACCCCGGAGAGTCCGTGCCGCAAGCTCCACTCATGAATAATCAATGAAGAATATAAATAAATAAAAGCAACATGCTCAACAAAAATATTGTGTTCACCTGGCCATACACATGACTTGCAGGGTCGTGGCCGCAACGAATTGGTCCAGTGACTATTGTCCGGGCATCATTATATAAGCAGCCGTCATAACGCCAGTTATTTCAGAACAATTCTGGCAACGTCTCCTCGCCAACTGAGCAGAAACGACTCGGGTTTATCTTTGCGTAATCCAGGTGATATCTATGAAGATTCACACATGCCCACAACATCTACCTACCATGGTTGCCTCAACCATCACCTCAAGTTAGTAACATTATTTCGTCCAGAGCCCTTTTTTGCGGGTCTGCAGTGGCTTTCGCTTGGAATGATATATCGATACTTGAGACTTTCCACGGGACAATGTGTTACACGCCTTGTCACTGCCAGCCAACTTAACCTGGGCCTTTTCTACTAAACAAGCTAATGTCCCAAGTTATTAAGCTCAGCTTTCCAGTACTCTCTGTTCATGTTTAGGCTTCCAGAGTCACAATGAATATTATTTTGACTTGATGAATATGGCTTAGGTCTCATTGCAGGTATCTGTACTTTGCCTTGGACTTGCAACACAGAGCACTGGTCCCTCACATTGTTGAAAAATCATGTTGGCAAATTTTGTTGGATATGGAAGAAATAAAGATGAGAAACCACCTTGGGAGAATCTCAGGGAAGTTGGTAATCAAAGACTATATCACCAAGTCACTCCAATTGATTTGTGAATTCAACTGCTGAGTTCTGTTTGACTCTTTTTCATCTTTGATAAGCTTCAGCTGTTCAATTGATCCAATTCAAATATGGGCTATGGATTTCATAATTTCATAGTCCCATTTTGGAAAATTTGTCAGCCTGTATAATATGCAACAAGTGGACTAGTATAACTTGCTAGGATTATTGTCTCTGACATGGACCCACTCCGAGTGAGCACAGTGTTGTACTGCTGACAGTGGTTGTGCCAACGATCTCGATTGATTACTTCTCAGCCTATATTAAGTTACGTCTCAGGATCCACCTCGTTGTTGACCCACAACTGGCACCTTTTGTGCTTCTCCTATACCCCATACCCCATCCTCAAAGAATCGAAAGAGAAAAATGCCCACGAACAAGGCCGATCCGGAGTTAGAACTTTTAGGTGGAGAACCTAGTGATGAGTTCTACATGACAGGTGAAGCGGACCAGGCGCTCAGGACGGCACCGATAATTACGGGTGACGCTTTTGCTGCGGTGGGTTCCACTATTTTGCCCCAGAGAGCCTTGTACGGGCGTATACTTGAAACAAGCACTGGCGCCCCCCCAAAGTCTCCAAAGCTCTACATCAATACCAATGCACCGTTTAGTGGTATTGTATGTGGTGTACAAGTAAGATTTGATTTGCCACATGTAGTGGCCTACCCCTCATGTTGATCAACGTCTTAAATAGGGTTCTGGAAAGAGCCACTCTACCTCTGTGCTTCTGGAGAGCTGCCTCATTTGCGACGGGCGTCTGGGTACACTTCCGGAGCCTCTGAGTGCAATACTGTAAGCAGGTCTAATTCGTGATCTGTAAAATACATCACCCAGCGTTCTTTTTTTTTTTTTTTCAAAAGTTTTCATTTTGATACTGCTGCTGGCGCTGGAGAACTTCCGCCATGCGAAGCGGCATGTATTGCATCACTCGATCCAGATCCAACAGTTCGTGGAGATGCGAAACCGCCTAATGTGGTTGTTCTAGTTCTGTAAGCGCGGAAATTTCCAACACTTTCGTGTTTGGCTCTGATACGTTCTTCTAGACCTAATAAC
The DNA here is from genome assembly GCA_003314275.1 of Chroogomphus rutilus. Classification (NCBI taxonomy): domain Eukaryota; kingdom Fungi; phylum Basidiomycota; class Agaricomycetes; order Boletales; family Gomphidiaceae; genus Chroogomphus; species Chroogomphus rutilus. The sequence continues at coordinate 6,632 of QLPI01033330.1, forward strand.
CTTGAGAACATGCGGGGCGTGTACTCTAAACTGCCAGATGTCCGAGTTGAGCCATTGCACTTCGCCCCCGAGGACCTTAGCGGTGAAAGAATGTTGGCCATGATGAAGGTGGACCAGGATCAAAGTATGCTCTTTCCTTCCGATTCCCAGTTTTGAGTTCATCTGCCATATTGGTCCACCCAGATATGCCGCTTTACATGGAATACATCATGTCGATATTGCGCGGCATGAGCACGTTTTCATACGAACAGTTTCGCATCCAACTTAAGGAGCAAAAGTTCTCTGGGACCCAAAAGACAATGCTAGATATACGACTGAGTATATTGGATTCGTGTCTTGAGGGAGGAAACGTAACTAATCGTGTTTCGACCCATTTTGAGAAGGGTCAGCTGACAATCATAGAGTGAGTGAGAATCTGAAAACAATTGAGGTGTGCTTATACAAGGGAAGCTTATCCTCGCCATTCATGGATGCTTCTTCGGCTTGTGGATTCTTTGATATAATACTTGGTCTCTTCATTCAGACCAAAACGACGACAGGTGGAAAGCTCGTGGGTAGGTATCCACATACATCTTTCCAGGCATTACCGGTGATTAACACGAGTCCCGATAGTCCTAGACGAAGCTCACAAGGTATGTAGAATTCACTGAATAGAGACTCACTCACATAGACGAGCCCAGTATCTTACCAATAGTGGAAGTGCCTCTCGTTTGACAGACTCCCTTCTCTCTGTCATTCGGCAACAACGCCATTTGGGCACTCGTGTCCTTATCTCGACACAGGAGCCGACAGTGGTTCCATCAAAATTTCTAGCTCTTTGTTCATTCGTCATCGCGCATAGATTTTCCTCTCAAAAATGGCTAGACCATCTCAAAGAGCATATCTCTGCCGTAAATACCAGTTGGGGATCAAAGGTACGATAGTTTCATGCATGTTCCTGGCTATCCAGTTCTTCTCGCTCAAGGCCCGAATAGGTGATTAACCTGAAGACTGGAGAGGCCATGATATTTTGTCCAGCGGCCCTAGTCTTGCGCCAGATCCCACATGGTCAAGAGACCTCCCCCGAGGCAGCACACATTGAACGGGTCGCAATGTTGGGTCAGGGATATCTGACAGTGCGTTCTAGAAAACGAATCACACTGGACGGCGGACGTTCCGTGATGGCAATAGAAACCTCCCCCTACGAACAACATGCGCCATTGTCCGAGAACGGGTCCATCCGCTCCCCTCCTGAGTCTATCGCAGACTATGTCCAAAGCCCACGGAGGACTCCTTTGATATTTGGCGCCTGGCGGCCACCCATAATTGAAGTTCCTGACAGTGGTAATTCTATGTCTGCAATTGCTAGTGAGCGCTCAGACTCACCAGAAAGTGGTATCCCAGATGTCGAAAAGATCTCGACCCCTGCGACGACCCCTGCTGTATCATCCAACGCTCCTGTATTAACGCAGGTCGACCGGAAGGGTGAAGTCCCGAAGGAAAAAATATCGATGGGTGGTGCTTCGAATTCCTCGGGACCGGTACCTAAAATAGTTCCGAAAACTGAAGGATCACCACAGGTACCCTCGACACCCAGCCCAGACAAACTGTTTCGGCCTTTGATTTCTGTCCTTAAAGAGAAAGCTAGAAAGGGCCAAATCCGTATAAGTTTTTCGGACCTAGGGCCCGATATCAAACAGCATTATCAAAAGTCATACGGGAAATTGGGGGAGTATTTGAAGGCGGCGCAAAAGGCAAACATCGTCGATATTGGTCGGTCAAACAGCTTACAATGGGTCGAGCTCGTGGATAGGAGGCTGAGGCCGTATCCACCCAAATATACCCCCCTTGTGAGCGTTATGCGTGCATTCCTGGCTGTTGGGAACGCACAACCCAAACGTAGTGATGTCGCAACACAACTGTATAAGTTCCCGGGTGGTATGCCAGGAGGGAAATTTAGAAAATACATATCAGAAGCAGAAAGCGAGGGTATCGTTCTGAGCCGGAATCAGGACAGGCTTGAACTGCTGGTATTGGATAAAGACTTGGTGGTGGACTAGATATATCATGTCACGAAGGGTACTTATGTATGGCTCGGACTTTAAAGGTTCCGGTTCAGACAGGACCCGAATGATGATGACTCTTAGGGAAATCAATGAGAGAACCCAGGTTTTCGGTCTCCGCCAGAGACTGGCTTTTGATAGATCGCAAACCCTGGGAGATATCTTCTCGGGTCCCCTTGTCTCCAAGTTGTCTCCCGAGGGGTATCAGGCGTCTACCAACAAAGCAGTGTAAACATGGGGTACAAGGGGATTACCGAATCTGGCCCGAAGTAGCAGGCACGTGCCCATCAGCTTCTTTTCTTTCCATTCCTATTCAAATACCAGCTTTGCAGCTTCTTATGATCATCCACGCTTGCTCCCTCCCTCCATCCACTTCCCGCCGTGGTCTCCTCGTCCTTGCCCTGTCCTTCCCTCTCTCTGTCTTCTATCCTTTCTTTAGCTTCGAACACTACGAATGTTTTTGAACATACGGGATATAGTCCCTACAGGCGCCAGAGACATGTCGCTCGACAAAGCTGAATTGGTCGCTGTATTCTTAGAGTGTCTGTTATACGGCAAGCACATCCATATTTCGTCCACCGTCCCCTATTTCATGTCTGGCATGTAATGATCAGGGATCGAAGCCTTGACCTTCGTTGCTACCGTTTACCTCTTGCATGGTGCCAGGCGTACGAAGACTTTGGTGTTCAAGTTTGCTTTCGTAATTCTCATGTTTATGTTCAACACCATCGTGAGTTTCGTTCTTTCAAACTTGTGCCCCCTCTTACTCTCTCTCAGCACATTGGAGCCGTCTTCCGTCGCACACTAAATGCTTTTGTTGGCACTCCAAATGATCCCGTTCCAGATGCTGCAGCATATCTTGCTGATCTTGCTGGTTTCCTCTATCGCTTTATGAACATAATCATTGTGATTCAGTTCATCATGCTCGACATTTTGGTTGTACGTGTCTTTCATCATCTGCCCTTTTCATTTTCGAATCTCACACTCATTCGCATATGTAGGTATATCGATGCTATATGATTTGGGATAGGAAGATTGTCGTTACTATTCTGCCGTCTTTAAGTGTTGTCGCCTTCCTAAGTATGTCCCTTCTCCGTTTCCTCTTGTTGTGGGTCTGATGAGGTATAGTCACCGGCGTAGCTGCTATCAGAGCCTTTGCCACCGACACGACTGACACAGTCTTTACCGGTAGGACAAGGACATGGGTCTCTGCTATGTTGTGTCTTACGTTATTCACAAAGCTTGTGTGCTTTGGTACGTTTGTTCCAAGTCTGCTTTCCACTACGTGCCTGATCCTTTGTCACGTTAGCTACTGTCCTGGCTGGAACTCTACTTCCGCGGCCGGATTCAGCTTGGCATTCCGTTTACCTCCGAGTGAATCACCATGCAAGACTTTATAAGGTACTTTGGCTGCCTTCAGGGTGGCCTTTGTTCTGATGCCTTACTTCTTCCCCCAAGATTCTCCTTGTCGGAATCGAATCTGGTGCTCTCGCTGTGTTCGGGGCTATCATTCTCATACCCATCTACCTCTCTGGTCAGAATGCGCAAGGAATCATGCTTGCCGCCATGTCCCCCATGACAGGCGAATCATTCCTTCTCATTATAATGGCCGCCCTCCTCGGCCTTACTCCATCCACCTCCGGATCCTCCCGCCGACGTAAGCTCACTGGGGGCATAAACACTCACATCACAATTTCTCCCATCTCCCCCAACACTTCTCCCACCTCCCGCTTTTCCGCCAGCTCATTCAACAAGGCTGTATCTCCTTCGACATATACCTCCGGCTACCCCAGTACGGCCGTAGACTCAGATTACGGTGCCAAGCCGTTTATGAAGAAACAGAGGACGTCCGAGCCTGCATTGGCTTATACCGAGTCTCGCTATTCCCGTGGCTACGTGCATGGGGAGCCGCTCCCGTTCAGCACCGCATTCGTTCCCTATGAGCCTTCTTCGGATCTTGAATCACGCGAGACATTTCCGTATGGAGATGGAGAGTCGATTCACATATCTGTCTCTTCGCGCCGAGAAGTCAATACTATCCCTGAAAGGGCGGCATCGACCGACCCTGGCACGTTAGCGCAGGAGAATGACGCGGATCGCCCAATCGTATCTTGAGTTCTGAAATTTCACTGATAGATGGGGTCGGCTCTCAAGTACATTACACGCTTCCTATCTTTATCTTTTCACGCCGAGTTTTCCGGCCATCACTTTTTGGGATAATTGCCAACATGGTCATTCCTTTTCTTCTAGCTCCCCCCCCCTTTAAACCTGCTGTATTAGGATCATTAAGGTGTAAGCGCCTTTGTATCATAATCGAAACATCCTTTCAACGATCCGCTGGTGTGTATGCAGGCTGTTAGTAGTTGCAATTAATATTCATCTAAGCCTTTGTTGTGACGAATACACCATTATTGTTATCATTTTTGTCCCTGTGCTTCCAATCGTTTAATTCGCCGGACAAGGGTTCCTACAGCGACAGGCCCAACAATGGTGCAAAGCACGATCGCCCACACCACGATGAGATATAGCTCGTCGTCTCGCTGGACGGCAATCGAGCTAGAGGCAAGCGACGGGACAGATGAGGAAAAGATGCCGTGGGTCTGAGCGACTGAGGCAATGAGAAATCCAATTTCGCCACGCGCGCCCATTGCGAGGCCGAGTAACGCTGGGGAATATGTGCGAAGTGCGCGTCGCTCCGGCGGGCTTGGTGGGGATGTGCGAGATGGAGAATTTGGGCTTGGGCTTGGGTTTGGGTTTGGGCTTGGGTTCCGGTTTTGCTGATTATGGTTCTGCTGATTATGGTTCTGTGGGTGTGGGTGTGGATGTGGATTTGGATCTGTCTGAGTTGCTTTTGTTGTTGTTGTTGTTGTTGCCGTTGCCGTTGCCGTTGTTACTGTTGGAGGGCTGACAGTACCTTTATCAGGGAAATCAGCATCTGCCCCAGATACCTTCGCTTCGGCGATCGTCAGATTTTCATGTAGGCGGTCCGTTCCGGGGATAGGAAGCAACTCTGTGACGGTCTCTGCGTTTGGTAATATGTCCTCTGCGTTGGTTGTGGGGGTGGGGTGGTCTTCCACTGGCCCGGGTTTAAGTTCCCCTTCAACTTGTCGTTTCCCGAACAATTTTACGAGAAAGGAGACTCGCGGGCCAGTTGCTGGCTCAAAAGTTCGGGGAATGAGCCATAGACCTGTAGCCGCCTTGGCTAAAAACATCAGTGATGCATACACAAGTCCTTTCCAGACAGTCGTTGCGTGGAACATTTGTGTTATCGGTATCGAGAATCCAATGGAAGCCTAAACATCCCTAAAAAGGTAAGAGAAGGAGGACCGCCCTACAATAATGGTGAAAACTCACGAAAAAGAACGGCTTGAGTATTTGTTGCGTCGAGGAACCATAGAATCGCTCGAATACCTGGAGACCAATTGGGAGAGAACTTGATGTTGCGGAAGGTATCCGGGAGTCTGTATGCTCCAAATTAGATGTCCTTGCGTCTTCTTTTGTCGGTATGACAACGTCATCGCCCCACCATCGTACGATTGCGCCGGCAATATAAGCTGCCAGTAATGTCGATGTTCCTGCATAATTCCCGGCTACGACAAGTGACAAGAGAAGGACCGTGTGTATCACAAGGGACATATACATCCCCCCAAGGGCAGTTTCCACCAGTCGAGAGCGCTTAGGAGACCGGAGCCACGAGGTGACTGGTTTGTAGAGCGGACGTATGATCAAGCGACAGATAATTACCACAACCAGCACCAGGCCTACTGAGGCACCTAAGGCTCTGCCAATGGTTTTACCGAAATCACTTGCTGTGCGTTGGCCAGTACTGAGTTCTGTGACTATTTGTAGCATGACTAGTCCGATGACGTCATCTAACATTGCCGCACTTGTCAATAATGTCCCCACATGTGTGTTGAGAAGTCCGCTACTGGAGAGTGTCGCAAAAGCAGTTCCAAGTGAAGTTGCAGAGAGGGAGGCGCCGGCGGTGAAGCATTGTAATGAAGAAGCCCCGAGAGGGATGAGGAGGAAAGAGAGGGCAATGGGTAGGAGGATCCCTGTGATTGCCACAAGAAGAGAAAGAATAAGAGAAGAAATGATGGATGAGAGTGAGGTTGAAAGTCCCCCTTCCAAAAATACGCCCCACACGTCAGAAAGCTCGGTTAGAATGTAAGAAAAAAAAAGGGGGGGAGTCACCTTCATACACCAAGAGAATAAGACCCAAATAGCCCAAGTTTGATACCGTAGTCTCAGTTGTATCATTTAGCAAATTTGCACCTGGTGTTCCGAATAATATCCCAACGAATACTTGACCGACCAGGCCACAGTAGAGCATGCTATCCAGAGCTTTGTTGACGACATTGAGGAGTAGCAGAAAACCTGATAATACTAGTATCTCGGTAATGGATGGCTGCTCATATGGATGCGAGGACTGCATCAAATTGACCAGCAAATCAAAGATCACATGACTGGATTGTGACTGAACCGAGTTTGGCTCGACCGACCATAAGGATAGCCAATAACAGTTTAATCGCTTACACTCGTTCAGTGTAAGGTTCTGATGAATGGGCGACGGCAGTCAGACATACAGTTGCGGACAGCCAAAATAACAATTGAATAGAGAGACTCTGGAAAAGTTTTATAGCTTGAAATCAAATCAAAAGTTTCCCACGCTTTGTTTGCCACGGGGAGTTTTTGAGCACAAGTTAGCCACCTACGATTGAGGTTCTGACATTCTGGCTAGCGTGTCAACAGTGGGTGACAAAGTCACGTGGTTGTGACGGCACGTTGTTTTTGCACTCTCAGAAATCTACCATGATTCGACGGGCTCAATCCGTTCGAAGTCGCGGTACACACAACGTGACGGTATCCGATGACCTCGGAATGATCCGCGAAGGTGATCAAAGTATTGAAGATGTACTGCGACAAGAGCTAACGACGGCGAGACGTGAAAACGACAAGGTTTGCTAAAGCCATTCTAATGATTATCCTCGTCATACATGTCTCTGAAATCACACCTTTGCACAGCTTCAGAACCAAGTGGATTCTCTTAATGCAGCTTTACGAGCCCGTCCACCCATTGAAAAAGTACAAGAGCTGGAAAAGGAGTTCCATAGTTTGGAGCTGCTACTGCACGGAACTCAACGAGAGAACGAACGGGCAATGGCAGAACTTGATCGTTTGAAGACTCGGGAGAAGCTTATGGAACGAGAACTAAAGAGATTCGCTGGAGATGATTGGGAGGTGGGTTAAATTAGTTTTGAGTTTGCGACTGTCCTTCTCACCCCGACCGATCTAGGAGACCCTTAACATGAGCAATACTTTCTCTACTTTACCATCTTCTCGCCCCATAGGTTCCAATACGACTCGCAGTGCCACAGCCGATAATTCGTTCCAGGTGGCGACCTCATCATCTTCCATGACTTCCAACACGGAAAGACCATTATCTTCCCCTTCTTCAACGGCGGCGACGTTGGCTCATATGGAACAAATTCGTATGATGCTAATGGGCATGTCTGAGCGACTTCAGACTGGCGAAGAGAAGCTGCAGCAAGCAGTAGACCGGGCGGAACAGGAGAAGAAGATTCTCCAAGACTTGATGGAAAGTGAGACTCAAATACCTGCTTGAAGCAGGTCTACCCATCAACTCGTGTCATTTTGCCTCGACGGATGGCCATTTGTTCAATACCCACGATACGTATTATATACCCTTCTCTTTCAGTATTTTTTCTACCGCTTTCTCGATCAGACCTCGCAAACCTTCTCCAGCTGAGCCAGCAACTTCACTATCCCCACCGAAGCTGGCAGTGACCGCTTTTTCTACGTATTTTCCAAGCATGTCAACCTCAATATTGACGGTCTCACCGACTTGTTTCCGTGCAAGCGTGACTTTTGCTTGCGTATGTGCGATGAGCATTACGCCGAATGTCCTATCTGTGTCAGAGACCGAGGTCAAAGTCAAGCTGGTGAGAGTGTAAGCTAGGAGATATCAATTATGCTTCCAACTTACGATGTTCCATCGATGGCTATATAGCCTTTGGGTATGATGTAAGGCAGAAGATTGACTCCTTCAGGAAATTGAAAAAGAAGGCGAATCGAATTTTGGTCAAGGGTGCGCGATACGATTGTTGCTGTTGAATCGACGTGGCCCTGAGTAGTAAGGTGTATATTACCCCTGCTTCCAAATTCCTGATGAGGCGAAATGTGCTTACCTGTACGAAATGACCACCAAATCTCACATGGGCGGCCATTGCTCTCTCCAAGTTGACACGGTGTCCCACTTTCAACTGACCTTCCTTATCGAGTTAAGAACACGATCTTGATCGGTCAGGACACTATACCTAAGTTGGTCTTTTCAAGTGTTTCTGGTGCCAATCCGACTTTAAACGAATCCTTGGTATGTTCGGTGACGGTCAAGCAAGCTCCATTGATTGAGATGGAGTCTCCAATATGACAATCGACTAAAATCTCTTCAGATTCCGAAATTGTCATGCTCCAGCCACCGCCTCCACTTTCAGACGCGTCCAGCGGAAGAATGGCTGTGACCAGACCCATGTGTTCTATCTATCAGTGGAAACCAAGGTCGCCGCTCAAGTTATAAGTATATACATTATACTTTGAGTGCTCACGAGACCAGTGAACATGATGAACTTTTTTTTTTTTTGGATGGCCAAGCGCGACAGATGTGAAAGCAAACAGATCGAATTATATAAGCGCTGACCATTTCACGGCGATATTGCTTGGTATTTGAAGTTGGACAACTGCGCAGCATCATCACCTCTCAAGAATATGGGACGAGTTGCGTGTCATTTTCTGAGTAATTTTGTATGAATTGCTCATAATTTTCGTAACTGGTGAGGGTCCCCGACACTTAGTAATATCCGGAGACGACCCTTGCATGAAGAAAGTGGACACGCCAGGGATGATAGAGGAGGCCCAAGCACCGAACTTTCAGGCTCTCGTATTAACTATCAAGGTGAATCTCACATTCTTCAGTTCAGTGGTACTCTGCCTGACGGGCGCGTATGCACATCTAGTATTTTCGTTCCTGCTGTGAATGACATGCTCAGGGTCCTAGAAAACCCCTGTATCGGAGCGCTTACAGTAATGGTGGCTGTTCTTCAGCTTCAAGCCGACGTTATATCTCCTTTTCACCAGTACCTAGCGATGTAGGCCGGAAGCGCGCAATCAAGAGTGTTGCTAAAATGACCAAAGTGGATTTGCTTTGCTTTTTTGGCATAATCACGGACACTAACATACTTCCATGGCAGCGTGCATGCCCGTGCTGATGCATTTGCCCCTTAGGTTATAAAAAAACTTGTGACTCGGACCAATGCATTTCAAGATCCAACGCCGAGATTTTATTACCAGCTCGGAGGACCACTCCTGCCGTAACGCTCGAGTCTGATCGTGTACCGGGAGGTAACTGAACAACACTAGAGATAAAATCCATAAAATCAAGTAGTCTTGGGCTTGTCAACACCAACCTTTTCAAAGTTGAAAAGACACCACAATCTCAAAAACAGAACTCGTATGTATGTATCTCCTCAACACATTCCTGCTTTGCGCGCTCGAGGGAATATCCCAACCAAATGAACATCATATTACTCACTCGAAATCTGCGCTTCGTAGTTGGTCACTCTTTCATGTCCACGGCTGCGATCGCACAGGAGAATTTGTGATAATCAAGGTAAAGAATATCTAGATCTTACTGGAGCTACAACGTCATGCGTCCAATGTCGTTGTACCTGTCTTCCGGAGCAAATGAAGGAGGCGATGAAAGGGACATTTCGTATACCCAGCGATGACGCCATCTCCCTTTCATCCTCCCCCTAGCGATCCACCTGGATTCGGGCCTAGTTATGGGCCTGGTTCTTTTGTGTCTGGAAAATATAGCGAAACGCATTCTCCTTTCTTCATCTACAGAGGAGTCGTCTGGATCAAGTAGTGTTCGTTTCTTAGACATAGGCGGCGGAAGTAGTGGGTTTCCAAACACAGCGTTCCTTGATGATTCAAGGGGATCAGGTCAGCGATATTCTACCTCATGACTCGCGGATGCTTCACACATGTGTCTCTTGTATCCTGGACACGTCAATCATGGCGATACTACCGCAGCAAGCTTGCTCATTTCTGGTGCAGTCGGATTCGAGCTGAACGTTGGGTTCACGCTCTAACTTGCCAATAACACGATCACTGGAATCCTTTTGAATCCATAATTAACGTTGTTCTTACTCTGATACCGGATGATTATAAGTTAGTCCTAGACTTCTTTTACCGTGATTCAACCTGCAACAAATACAGTCACCTGCCAAATAAGAGGGAGAGGCGTATGTTCCGTCTTGCGTCATCTTGTTATTATGATATACAGGGCAAGGGCTTGATCTTTAGTGTAAGACTCTCCGCATGTAAAAATTG
>QLPI01033429.1:1091-11150 GCA_003314275.1 Chroogomphus rutilus
GCTCACCAGCAGCGGGATCCTTAGACTTTCCTCTTTGGATTCCCCCTGCTTAGGTGAGGACTCCACATGTATTTAAGCAGTAGTAGATAATTAAAAACCCTTTGGATTCCCCCTGCTTAGCTCGCCTCTGAGATATATCTCGGGGCTGTAAGAGGGTTGCCCTTACAGTGTCCTTGTATTGGAAAATTGCACAACATTCATATTTTACCAACAGTGGTATCAAGCTACTGTATTTGCCACTATACTCACCTGATCTCAATCCCATTGAGGAATCCTGCTTGTTATTAAGTCATATATCTGATATAATAGTGCAGAATTTTATGACTGTGTCTCAAGTGGGGAGTCCCATCACCCATACCTGTTTCTATATGAAATTTGGACCAAATTACCTCTTTGCATGCTAAAGGCTGGATGCATGATAATGGATATATCTAAATACCATGTTTTTTTTTTACAATTACTATGTTTAGATATTCAATGAGTTCTTAAACTCAATTAAGTTTGGCCATCTCCCTTGCTAATGTGGTCAATGTTGGAATATTTAGTATGTCATTTTTCTTATTTTTCTATATTTTCCCTACATTTCTATCATTATTACTGCATATCCCTGATACGTGCGTATTCTCATCACTCGCGTGTGACTTTGTCACAACACATCATAGGTAATGTCATTCCTTGGAATAGTTTTCACTTTCCAACCCTGTATAAGTATTGTAGTTAGTTTTCTGTATAATTCTAGGTGGACCATAGTAAATGGTGTTGTAAAAATAGAGTACACTTGGCACAATGTCGGAGTAACTGCCTATTGTTCTTTATTGTTATCCTAATTAGTCACAATCTGTGCCTGAACTAAAGACTATAAGTAGTTTACATGTATTATCTGCACTTCTTCAGCTCTTATGCTGAACTCACATGTCGCAGGCCTACTCTGCCAATAGAGTTGCCTTTACAATAAATGGCGTGCCAGATTTTATTGTGACGCGACTCGAGTAAATGTCACGTATCTGTGTCCTACATTTGATGGCCTTTGTGCCTGTTGATATTGAGTCCCATTGATTGATTTATATCGTCGATTTATTTTCTAACAGTCAACCTCCTCTTTATCTCCTATGAACTCATTGAGTCCATCATGCTATAAAGTCTCATGCTAAGTAAAAAAAAACTACTTGTCTCAGCTGGAGCTCACTATATAAAATATTATAACGGACTTTGATATACTAAAAGTAGTTTGTGCTTTCTACCTACATGTATATTATATTACTGCAAAATATATAACAAGTCTGAGTTGATTTGGTGGTGCTACAGCTGTTCTGCTGCTGGGGTTGATCAGGGCCAACTGCCTGAAAAACAATTTTTATTGTGGGAATTTTTGTAAGACTAGTTATAAATATATAACTATACGAGTGTTTCCTCAGTAAATGCTGCGTTGCAATATACTAATATATTTTACCTATACGAGTGTTTCCTACAAGCGTATAGATAAGTATGAATACAAACAAGGCTGATAAAGAGCCTCTTACCTCAGTAAATGCTGCGTTGCAATATACTGAGGTAGAGTGAAAACACACTAGCTACTTTATACTATCTAGAGAACAATGGAAAACACGGAACAATAAGAATCTGGAACAAAGGACTGCGCAAATATCCCCTGTGGACAATGGAACCGTGCAGTCACAATGAGGCAATACGGGGTGACGCGGTTTGTTCCAAGCTAACGTGTCATCCTAGCTTACACGTTCATTCCTACAATTTTACATAGATTTTCCTTTACCATTCCCTTTATATGGGGTTAAAGAGGTTCTGTTTTTATTTTCAGACAGAGGGGCTATAATTTGACGGAGTAATTGCAGTTCTCCTTTCGCCTGCATGAACGGATGTGAATTTTGGCGCGCTGCCTTACGTACTGCAAACTGGTGTAAATTCAGTCCGCACAGTGCCCCGACAATTCGGCCAAGCTCGATTTCTTCGTCAGTGATACACGCTGAGAGGGAAAATGCCCAGTTAGCCCTGATTGTGTAAATTAGACCATGAAAATACGGATTTATACTGGTCAGTGGTCAACTGCCCGGACATATACACGTCTACCGTAGGATACGGCTACCGAGGGCCGTCCGCTAGTATGGACCTCCATGGACGCGTTGTGGACGCGTCAGTCGTTTCCTAAACTCCGCATCCATTCCCCGTTCACAGCTTTCTTGTCAGGCTCCTGAAAGTCACTCCACCGACTTGCCAATGTTTTAAGATTTGCTACTTAGTTCACACTTGCAATGCGCCGCGGGACTCTTCGATTTCGATCAGGGCCCGTTCGGTATGTAGCTTTGATTCTACCACTGACAGGAGTGCGAGTAACTTTGGAGGTGTCGTGCCACTGCATAGCCCCCAATATACTTGCGTACCGTGCCAACACGTTTATGAGATAACACCACAGAAATTTCATTCTCGAGTTTTTCGAGCTTTCGGGTTTCCAGACCGGTGCCTTCAAACTATTGAAAAGCGTGACCCGCTCCTCCCGGACATTCGAGATCGTGTCGCCCACCTCAACTCTGTGGCGATAAATATGAACTCTATTTAGACTCAGTGGCCGGCATATCGCGATGGCGGGAGCGAGCACATCGGAGTTGATCAAGCGACAAGGAAACGGGAATACTGCTTCGATGCAGTTCTCTTGAACCGGCGACTAGATGAGTAAGTTCAATGGCCCGCCCATGGGCGTGACTGGGTGCACCGCTCCGCCCCGACACCGTGGATGGAATCACGTTCCGCTTAAGTGACGTCAGTGTTGCTGGATCTGGAAGGATAAGTAGGTACCTGGAATTTATTTCTAGCCAATGGCCCGCGCCGAAGCAGCGATCCGTGCGGCACGGAGCAAGCCTCGGCTGCCGGACGTCGCAAAGCTCGCGCTATATAGCAGAATGTGTGCATTGCCTGTTTGCTCCGACACAATGTACAATGACGCTCCCATACCCGATATGATCAGCGGAGAAGGTTTCCCATGTTTTTGGCCAGTATTTAAGAAAAAAGACCCGTGGGCGTCGTTCCCTTCATCAACTGTTTTCTGGTTCCGTGTCTGAGCCTCTCCTGACCTTTGCGTCGATGCCAGAGTATCGCGTCGCAGTTGTGTAAGTCGTACAGCCTACCACTCCCCCGTATTCGCACCCTCACACTTCCTTCCTAGGGGTGGTGGAGTCGCAGGCCTCTGTTTCGCTGCTTCCCTCACCCAGCTCAACAGTCAGTCTGGCGACTCGGACTCGGACTCGGAGTCGTTCTGCCCAATCCAAGTCGACGTCTTTGAAGCGGCGCAGGAGTTCGTCGAGGTCGGCGCGGGCATCACTCTATGGGGTCGTGTGTGCGAAGCGCTGCGGCTCATGGGCATGGAAGAGGATTGTGTGCGTGCGTCCGTCGTCGTGGCAAGTACCAGTGGACTGTCTGCGAGTGAGTCATCCTGTACCGCTTAGCTGTCTTTTGATCCGTTAATCACTCGTCCATTATTGGCCTTCCCCACTGCCAGCAGGTGGTGGATTCATCCTCCGCGGATTCAGAGACGACGTTGACTACGGAAGATTGCCTTTCCAAAGTGCGTTCTTGTGCCTCAATCCATCTCCTATTTTTTCCAACAGTTTTACTTGGTTCTTACCCTTTCACTTACCCTTTTCTTTCTCTTTCTCTTTCTTCAGACGCATGGTCCCTCCACCGTATCGACCTCATTAATATTCTCCTTCGACGGATTCCTAGTTCCAGCGCCCACCTCGATAAGCGCCTGGTGGGGTACCACGATTCGTGCGTATTGCCCCTTGTTCAATGCTACAAAACACTTATTTTTTTAAATTACTCCCTTGTAATTCACCCCCAATTCAATTTCCATACCAACCCATCTAATCTACTTCTAACACCTCCAATCCACCTCCAGGTCCAACACCACAAACACAACCCCAGTCTCTCCAATCACCCTCTTATTCTCAGACGGCACTACCGCAACTTGCGACCTCCTCGTCGGCGCAGACGGCATCCGCTCTGTCGTAAGGGCGCAGCTCATGCGTGACGCTTCTTCCTCTGACAGCATTCACGACTCCATTTACGACCCTGGTCTCAACGTCACCAGTGGCGCTGGCACTGGTGGCGTCAACTCGACCCCTGATCTCACAACTAGCTCATATCTAGGTGCATCCCCTTCCTCCAATTCGTCCTGTAATTACTCTAATCTCTGTCGGCCCACAGCTTCGACAGCTTATCAAATCCCACCTTTAGATTTAAAAGGCCTCATAAATCCACCCAATGATTTCAAAGCCCACATAAATCCTCGCTTCACAGGTACAGTTGCCTACCGTGCGCTCCTCCCCCTGGATGTGCTGCGCGCCCGGAATCCGCATCATTCCCTTTTGAAGGAAGGTGTCGTTGTGAGTGTAGTTTTCCCCCCATCTCTGTTCCTCCGACCAACATTCCGTGTTTTCTTCCTTCTCAGTACTTCGGAAAAAGCAAGGTGTGTGTACATCTCCCCTCTCTTTTTGCTCTGGCCCATTCCTCCAATTCTCACCGCCTCCTACCACACACAGTTATCCTTCTTTCTGATCAGTTCCAAAAATGTTCTGCACATTCATGTCTTGACCGCTATTCTCCACTTCACCTATCCCTTCTTTCCTTACCATCCTTTCTTCATTCTTTTTTTTATCACTTGCATCCCTCGTCATTTCTTACGCTCACATATCCACCTACTCCCCCACAGCACATCGTCGGCTACCCCATATCCTCTGCGACACTCAACCTCGCCATCAACGTGACCAATCTCGCACAAGTTGATACCAACTGGCAGTCACCGTCGCTGTCCTCAGCTGAAGTTGAATCTCAACCCCAATCTGCATCTCGATTTCCATCTGCATTCAACTCTGCATCTCAATTTCAACATACTCAACATGCATCTCAGCCTGCATCTGTACCCTCACCTCCGTGCGGTGAAAGCACAATGGGCTCGCGCACGCTTGGCCGCGATTTGTTTCAGCATAAAGTTGCGCCAATATTTGCAGAGTTGGGCAGCGAAGTAGAGGAGCTCGTTAATGTGAGCATTTGCCTTCTGTGACTTGTTGCTTTTCGGAATCTCTGCTTTTTTATCTCCTTGGAGTGTTCAGTTGGAGTTGAAGTTCTCTGTCGGGTGCGGACGAGCCCTTTGGGGTGTGTTACAAGATCTTTGATTTCGATCCACTTTTGGCACTCTTTGCTATTATTCCTTGATTTGTTTTTCTCTTTAACGCGTTTTTCGTATTCAAACTTAATATTTCTTCTAGTGTATAGACACGTGTATTGAATGGCCAGTAATGGACCTCAACCCTTTGCCATTTTATGCCCGTGAAAGAGTCGTGTTGATTGGTGACGCGGTGAGTATTAGTTTGATGTCCATTCTGGTTATTTATCATATTATCCTGATTCCAGGCACACGCTGCAGTACCATACGTTGGCGCTGGTGCCGCATTCGCTATTGAGGTATGTCCATTCTCTTTCTTATGGTTCAGCACACACTGATCCGCCCGGCAGGACGCATACATTCTCTCGCACCTCTTGCACGCCGCCGCCTCCATGACGCCTGCTTCTCATCACAACATTTCACTATCTTCTCAAAATGCATTCACCACTGCCTTGGAGGTTGCTCTTGACACGTACCAACGGCTCCGCCTCCCCTGCGGTAATGCCCTCATCCAAAACGCGCGCCTGGCACTGCGATCCTTCCAGCTCGACGCGCCTTGCGCAAGTGATATGCAGGGTGCGGCAGACGTGGTATGTAAAGTGTTTGCGGGGGCTGCGGGTGTTGAAGGGGTTGAAGACGTGATAGTCGAGGGAGGTGGTCGGTCGTGGGGATATGGCTGTGATATGGCTCCTGATATGGAGGGGTTTGAGACGCAGGTGAAGAAGGGTGCTGTGAGGGGTCCGGAGGCGGATATGAAGTGGGGCGTTGCGAGGGTGAGGGGGTTATGATGATGGTTCGGATGTAGTGGTGTTTGTGAGTCAAGTTACGGCCAGCCCTAAACCGATACCCGGATAATTTTTTTGAAGTCGGCAGTGTAAACATCGGCTCCGTTCGCACCAACGTTCGGATGGTGGCGACAGGCACTATTAAATGTGGAGTTGTGCTGTGCGATCTCATTAATCTGTTTGGGCCGCCGAAACCCCAAACAATTGTCTTTGCCGATTCGAAGACAGCGCTTTCCCTCTGCGGCCATACATAGTAGTAATGTGAAGGAAATGCGAGATACTGACATCCGGCAACATATTTCATTTACTTTGTGATATTTTCCGTTTACAGTGGTTGAATGCTAAACTCTGTTGCCTGTGGCGATACATGAAGGGACTGGGGTGTTTCCTTTCCTTATTTGATTCAATGAAATGAATAACATATATATGCGGTTATATTATTTTGTTGATCAATAGATACACAAGACGGAAGTGGTTTCTCTGTTAATGTTAGTTGGACATTATGTCAATAATCTAATAAGAAAGTGATTCACCTTTCACAGCGGGTATGGTAGTGTATGATATGTCTAGAAGAGTAAGGGAGACGACGGTGTGGTGAACGTAAATGGTGTGAAAGAATTAGATTTAAATGAGGGACATTTTGTTTTACTTTATGGCTTGTCACTGTTGCGCATGCATGAGCATCGAAACTGCTGGGCGGGCACAAGGAGAGTGGTAGAAAGAAAAAAAAAGTAAAGGAAAGGATTCATTATCCTTCTTAATTGAACTTTTCACACCCAGTTGCATATATACTCTTCATGTCTCTGAAATAGATAATCTCAATAACACCTGTGAATGTTTCTAGCCATGCAGATGTTTAAATTTCTGTGGTACTGAGCAATGACCACAGAAAGAGCAACTGATTGGCTTGAGCAGAGGTAATGGCTCAGATGAGGTTTTACAAAGCATGTGTGATTAATGTGACATGGCAACCAATGCACAGATGCCAATTGAATTATTCCAACACACCTCCTCAAGCAGCATCAACTCTCCATACACCTCCCAAAGTCAAAATTCCTAAACTTCTATTTCAGGGCTCCAGATCCTATGCTGATTCATGGTGTGGGGGATGGATCCACTTCTGAGTTCCATTACACATGCATATCCAGGGTTCTATAAGTAGAGTAGAATGGAAATCCTTTCTTGGTGGTGGGAAAAACAGGCTTTTGGTAGGCCTGGCATACTTTCACTAGGTACGGCTTCTTGGTTGAGTATAACAGGCTTTTGATAAGCCTGGTGCACTTTTGATAGGTACAGGTTTCTGTTGATTGTCACAGGCTTTCAATAGTCCTGGCACACTTTCAGGTGCTGCTTTCGGTCAAGTGTCATATTAGGCCTGGTTGTGAATGCTTTTGGTAGGCATGACTTTGGATGGGTTTGGGGTTTTTTGAGTTTCTGCAGTTCCTATCAGCACCTGTGGTGGTTAATGGGAGCAACCTGTGATGTGTGTGTGTTGAAATTTTGGTGGTGCTGAGCAACTGTTTGGCTTGAGCGGTGGTAATGGCTTGTTGCATGAGGAATTACAAAGCATGTGTGACTAATGTGACATGACAACCAATGCACAGATGTCGAATTATTTCAACGGCAGATCCATAATACCTAGCCACAGTAGGACGAGCTCGAGATGAGGCGATACGATTGATATTTTGGACCAACCTCCCTTGGAGGCTGGATGTAAATAAATAAGCTAGGACAGGTCTGAATTTATACGTCTTGCGGGAATCCACGTCCTTCCACCCGTAGAAAATTGGACATTCAAGAGTACTATTTGGGTTTATGTAATGGGTACATAGCTGTGCGGGAGAGTGTAATTTGGCACTAGAGCGTATTGTTGCGAAATTGCAAACTCATATTGCGTAGGTTGTCAACCTAAGACGAAGGTTCAGAGGAGAGAGCTGAACATTTGTCTTTATATAATTATCCTAATTGGTCTTGGATCTCAATGAGTCATTTCCCCCGATACCACAGATTAATCACCGAAACGTCGTTCTTACTATTCTTCACAACAAAGCGGTAGTGGGGTGGGATACATACATGAAATGACTTCGATTACCCATGGCGCTGTTAATATATATACATATATATCGGGCTGTACTCGAGCCATTTGTGGCTGGTACGGCGGACACGAGTCTCATCATGCAACGCTCACTACTAGGCCGGGTCATTCCATCACCAAAGTTATGATTATGTCGAAAATGTCTGGAAGAAATCGCCTCAGCGGTAATTAAAGCAAACACTTCTTTGTTTGCACATGCTCCTGAGAAAACAGAGGAACTGGGCCCCCATGCTGTTGATCGAACCTTTCAGGGTCGTGCCAGCGATCCTGCTCAGTGTCTTTCCTGGGAAAAATAAAAAATAAAAATAAAAATAAAAATAAATAATAAAAAACAACAACAACAACATTTGGGGACATCCCAGTGTGTCAACTGCTGCAACTAGAATGCTCAGAGTTTGTCAAAGGGAAAGAAATGTACGCTCCTGGTCAGCAATATCAAGATTCGTTACTGAAGGGATAATATCAGCGGCCTGGGGAAATTTCTTGCACGCTCTGGGTCTGGGCGATTTGGCAAACATTGTTTCTGTGCGAGTGTCCATTTTTATACCTTAGCTTGTTGCTGGGAAGATTTCGCTGGCCTGCTTGAGACTAGGAATGCTCTTAGGCTTTACTTCCTCAATCTACATTTCGTACTTGCTTTCCTTTCTATGTCGGTTTTCTCAGTTACTATATTCCTTGTTGTCCCCAGTACGCATCTCAGACGTAAACACATTGTTGTATATGGATCGCACCACACAGATTGATTGACATATAACCGAGCCTCGAACGAACTATTCACTGTGACGCGCATGACTGCACTGTCGCCGTCGCTTACTCTTCATTTGTCACCTCCCAATCGGTAATGAGAACTATGTGGAGGAATGGGAATAGTCAGTTGACATTGAAAGCGAAATCCCGTGCAGATGTAACAAGAAGATTTGGAAAAAAGATTTTTTTTGAACTTTTTTTTTGAAGGAGATGATGAACTTACACTCATCTAAAACGTCTAATTCCTTCATGTCAGCTTCACTCAGGGCCCACCCGAAGATATTGGTATTCTCTATGATACGATGCTGGCGTGCGCTTTTGGGTATCGCCGAATAACCCTTTGGGAAGCGCGATATAACGTGAATGAGTTCGTGTGGAGGATGAAAAGTGAATCTTCATATTATAATAAACGTACCTTTTGAACAGACCACCTTAACAATATCTGTGCTGGGGTCTTTTCGTACCGCGTGGCAACGTCGGTGATCGTGGGGTGTTTGAAGCGCATGCCTCGTACGAGAGGTGCCCAAGCCTGTATGTTCGATGAATAGCAAATCGAGGCGGTGGAAGGGAGGTTGGAAGGTGAATAGGTTAAAATGAAGCGACTAGGACGTTGTCATTATAGAGAACTGCCCACGTACCTGCAGCGCGATTCCGTGATCACGGCAGTAGGAAACGATGTCCGTGCGCGTCATGAAGGGGTGAAGGTCGAGCTGTGAGACGAAGAATGAAAAAAAGCGTTGGGAAGAGGAGATTTGAGTCAGAAGATCGCATGATGAAATGTCCAGAAGGGAAGAAAAATAGAACAGTAATTCATGGGAGGAAATATCAGTCATTCATCTCTACCCAAACAAAAAAACGCAAAAAAAAACGCAAAAAAACAAGATTCGACTTGCCTGATTTACGCTTGGCCAATCTTCTTTCGGCCTCGTTTCCACTATCTCCTTCAAGTGCCTCACTCCGAAATTACTGACGCCGATGCTGCGTATGAGGCCTGCCTACAACAATCGATTGGTTACGCCACAATTGATGACATCAGATGCCACTGATTCGACAAGCCTTTTTCGCTTCCAGGGCAGCCTCCCAGGATTCGCGGCGCATTTGAGGGCCACCGATCGGACCGTGAATGAGATACAGATCGATATATCTGTTTAGATAATTCTAGAATTAGGAAACGGGCCCACTATAAAGCATTAAAAAACACAAGAACAGGCCACACAGACATGATATTGAAAATAAAATAAAATAATTAAGACAAAATA
>QLPI01033438.1:0-19166 GCA_003314275.1 Chroogomphus rutilus
TTTCACATGTTCTTCATACCTTATTGTTCTCCATTCCTTATGCCACCCTGGTTCCACATCTCACTTCTTAACCTATATAAGTAGCAAATATATGTAGATAGTTACTCGTTCTGAATATTAACTAGGTTTACGCCTTCCTGTCTTCCCTTCTCCCATCTAAAGTCCCTTACTTGGGCCGACACTCTCGGCACTCTCACAGGTATCATGTCTGTTCCAAATTAGTGGCACGTATGGAAAGTAGGGTGCAACACATGAGTACGTTGAAGCCAAGCCACTCCAATTGGTCTGCAGGACTTGGCCAATTCCTGCCTACATCATGAAGTCGGCACTATTGCAATAGTGCTCAGCCCATACATCATCAGCATTCCTGGTGCCTAACACCTGCCTTCTTCAGGTGCCTCCTTACAGTTTTAGAGGCCAAGGGTTGATTAAGAATGTTTTTGAGCACCTGGATAGCTTGGGCTACATTCTCAATCTTCCCTCTTTCTATGAGATATATGATATGATGGAGAATGGAGGGGGAAATCTTGGAAGGGTGATCACCAGAGGACTTGGTAATGTCAGGACAGTGTTTCCTGCAAATCTTGGAGATGAAACCAACAGAGACACCAAGGTAGGAAGAGATATAATGGCCAGAATGACCAGATTTAAGCAGTTGGATGATAGAGTCAACTTTGACAGCAGAGAGGAACTTCATGGTTGAAAACAAGGGGGTATTTGGTGTTGTTTGGATAGAAACAAACCTTAATTATGATCATGTGATATCACGTGACATGTCACATGATTTTGAACTCTGTATGTATCATTTTTTGATGAAAAAAATAGAGGGGACAAAACTGTTCACATGGTTGATTATTTTAAATAATTAATATCTTGGCCAATATTGAGAATTACATAATCATCCTGGTGAGTGACCTCAAGCTAAGATGCAGGGCTATCATGATAAATTATATCAGATTTTGTGCTTATGTGATCATTCCATTATTTGCTACACAATCAAAGTGTTCATAATATGTGAACAGTTTTGTCTCCTACTGTATGCTCTGAGATGGCTTGTCATAGCCAAGATAAGGCATCTCAGTCCTAGACAGAGATGCCTAGACTGAACATCTGAAACCTCAGCTCAGATGCTAGGATTTGGCCTGCAAGTACCAGGTATGGAAAATATGGTTCAGGCTCAACTAAGGTAAGGTATGCTGAGGAAGTAGGGCATGAACAATAAAGGTCAGAGGGCTCACTAGCAAGGGATTCTAGGTTTCCTCTTAGGATCTCTCCCTTGTTAGTATTGTGTGATGATGGCCTATGAGTGCTCTAGGGATTACCCTTACAGCTTCTCAGGTTTAAAGATACAATCTCTTAGGACCTCTACTAAACAAGTAGCCTACCTAACTTAACAATTCAATAATTACTCATTTCTTTAACTTTTTGTTTATTTGCCTTATCAGTTAAGATAGTACACCTTAACAGAGGATAAAACAATACAATGGTAAAAAGTCACCTTAGATCAACTTCACTTTGTACTTGAAATACTGGTGAATTTTTTTTTACCTCACAAGTACCTGCTCTTGCTCTAGTGTAATCAGACTGCTTACATGTTTTATCTTCTCTTTTTATTATTCCATAACGGAGAAGTACTAGCTGATTATGATCTAGTATCATTCTGTAACTAACAAATAACTTTTCTCAAGTTATAAAGCTACTTTGATAACCAATTTTCAATCCCAGATCAGTGGTAAAAATATCACAAAATTTCCTTTCCCTTCCAGAATCTTACCTTACAGGCTTCACAATCCAAAGCATCAATATTCAACTTGATATACATCAATCATATCATTGCCAACTACCAATCCAGGCCTTTACTGGGATACTGGATATCAACCAGTGGGTTCAAGGATCATAGAAATCCCACCCCTAACTTGTTGTTTCACTTCAATGAGTGGGAGGGTCTCGATAATCCAAAGCTGCAAAGTAACAATTTTTACACCACAGTAGATTGTCACTTCAAATGCTTCTAATTATTCACAATTAGAAATAATAGAGCAAATCATTCTACAATGTTAAGCTGTGGTTTAGTCGTTTTCTTGCATTCAATCATGAAATTTTGCGATATATTTCCTAGACCTGATTACTTTCAGCGAAAGATAAAGATTACTCATAAGATTTCTAATAATGGAAAAACTTTCTGTCAGGTGTTTCCTGCGTATCCTTTCCAGGACACGTCACAGATAAGATGTCTGGGATGCATATGGAAAGGTCATCTCACCGCAATTCTTGTTGTTGTTGTTGTTGTTGTTTTTGTTTTTGTTTTGTTTTGCTCCATTCCAGCTGGAGGAATATCAGAACAATGGCCTAATGTTGAGAGGAGTGACCGTGAAAGCCACAATCACTAATTCATAAAACTTCTTGTTTGGCCTTGAGGAGTGTGGCCTTGAGGATTTAGTTATCTTGTCGGTCCCTGAAGAGACTACCAGGGCTGCTTCTTTGGGGAGTTGTCGAAGACTGGTAAGTTCCATTCCCTGGCAAAACGTCTTTAAGATAACCCCATAAACTACGGAGATCGAGATTTCGAGGAAGAATACTGAGGCTCGTGGATTCCTGCAGGTAATTAGAGCCAAACAACCGACTTATTTGCGTTTGTGTGAGTCCCAGGTTCGCACTGCCAAGGTACCTTACGTTTTCGAAATTTGAATGTTTCGGAACCGATAGGTCATAATTTCCCATCGGTCTATCCCACAGCCAATGGTGGATGTTGCATTGGGTTGGAAAGTAAGACAACTCACTTACGTATGTGAAATTCTCTAGATACCTATGGCACCATATACTGAGCAATTTTATTCAAAGTGTGTTGCGCGGTCATAGTGTCCCGCATGGAGGCCACCCGCGGCGAGTCGGACTCATGGATGCTATGCTCAGATGTCGACTCCGTACTGCCCGCTTCGCTTACCTTGAATTACATCTGCCCGCCCGGCATTCACAACATGTCCACGTGTGATATGGAACCTCAGGCTCCGTCTTGATCTTGTCAACACCTAAGCTGGACCACGCTTGTTGGTTATCTCCTTTGCAGGGGCAAGGCCGAATTCACCATGGGTCGTGAAGCCTTGGGCTGAATTTGCTATCTTGATTATTGCTGCAATGTGAGTGCCTTTCCAGCTAAAGCATGAAACATTTCTTGTGTCATGGAGAAATGAAGAACACAGCGACCATCAATGCAGCCCTTCAGCGCCCTTGCAGCTGTGTTTAGGCGCCAGTCTAGCGTGCTTTAGGGATCTTCTGAGGATGATGGGAACACAATCTGCAGATTTGATGCATGGAAACATGCAGGGGTGTTGTTCGGCAGCGAACTTGGAGTGCCGGGACAGCCACTTTGGCAACAAACTGGGGCTCGGTAAGCCCTGGCCGCTCCGTAGGCCGGGCTAGCCAAATGTGCGCACAGCTGGCCGGGATTCAGCAGAAAAGTAGGCTGGAAGAGCGATTTGTCAGCGAGCGTTTAGTTCAGGGATTCGGGGTGCTGAGGTAGCCAGGGTGGTGGAACGAGAGATCGATCGGCCAGCTTGTGTAGTGTTCCGGATTTGTGGAAATCTGTTTGAGACTTGGGCTGAAAAATCAACTGGATTAAAATCCAGACGTGTCTTAGACACTCCTCCAACCACGTGAGTGTCCCCTTTATAATATTCGTTTTCTTTCTCCCTGCACCCAAGATCGACCATGAGCTACTATGTTGTCGATCGCACCGTGTTCACCCATCCTCTAGATTTCATGCCTCCGATCGATGATCCATCCAAGCGAAAGACTCGCTGCTGTACGTCCCCCTCCGCCGCCGCCCCCACTCAGCTCACCCTTCTCCAGACTGGACCTTGCTCTCCGCCGACCTTCAATTTCTATACGTCGATCCCGTTTTTCATGAACATCTCGGTCCACAGGCAAATGTTATAATAGGAAGAAAACTACTTGAATTCGTACATCCAGACGAACACGCCAGTGCTCAGCAAGACCTCGGAAAAGTGCTCGAGAGTCGGACGCTCCATGGCTCAGTCACTCGGTATGCCTCCTTTTCTCGCATTTCGTGTTTTCTGACCACTTTTAGGGTTCGCTATTCACGCCTAGGTCGGATACGTGCCCTGTTGGGCTACACTGGTGTGCCTGATAAATCCATAGACGAAGACGAAGTCTCATTCGATGAGAATTACATGGCACGCGATTTGGTCATTAATTGGGCAGCAGAAGGCCTCGTTCTATGTTTCCTTCATGCAGTCGTCGGTGTGTAATACCATTTCTCCCTCTCGTCATGTCATCCAATCAATATCGTTTAGATATGTCTCCCCAAGACAACGATGAACATAACCCCACGCAATGGACTAACTGGTGCGGCAGCCCCCCTATGACTGTCAAGGTAGTCTCATCGTCATTTTTACTTGAATCCCGCTGAGGTTTTTTCAGCATGGAAACGACCTCTATCATTCTCTTCTGCACACCTCCTCACATATTTCCCAAGGAGTTCCATCTCCTATTCGTGTTTTCCAGATTTTACACAATTCGACAGACCGTCCCACCCTCTTCTCCTGGCCATGTGAGGGCTACATCCCTGCAGACTATGGTCGCCTTGCCTGTGACGTAGAGATTGGCGGGGCCAATGGATCGGATGCCAAAACTGCTTGTACCCGTCGCTACAAGGCACAACAGGTCCTCCACAGCGCTGATGGTTCAGTAAGAGATGTAGAGAGTATTTTCATCACACATAAAAATATTATTTTCGCCTGCCATAAGGCAACGCTGCATTCTTCCCGAAGGCACCCAAATTCATATCCTTTATATCCCACGCCTACACAATTTTACGACGCGCCGGGACATACATCATATTATCCTCCGGTTCCCGTCCCGTCACAGGCTGATCCATATCCGGGGCAAGGAGGAAACACTTATTCACACTTCTCACAGCCTCCCCACCCGCATGCCCAGCCGGCTCAAGTTCATTTACACCAGTCATCCTTATCCGCCTCTTCCACCTCCTCTCCTCTCCCAAACCGGGGCACCGGAAGCCAGTCACCGTATCAGCGCCATCAAACACAGTGGCCAAGTAACACCCCGCAGACGTCATCGTATATCGAGCACCCACAAAATCAGTCATATCCATTACTGGACGAAGTACCCCCTTCGCGCCAGCGCGCAGGTCGTCTCAGCCCTGAGGCAAGTGTTCCTCCCGGAGGAGGCATACGTGACGTCTATCCAGGTGGCGGACGTGCGGGAGGGAATCCTCCTGTGGGTGTAAGTCGTTGCGCCGCATGCAAAAGCACCAGCAGTCCCGAATGGCGCAAGGGCCCGAGTGGGCGCAAGGACCTATGCAATGCTTGCGGCCTGCGGTACTCCCGTGCAAGAGCGAAGAAAGAGGGCATTGTTTCTCAAAAACGGCGAAAAGACACCGGCAAAGTGCAGGCGCAGTCCCCAACACAAGGCTCAAGTCCGCCTACTAAACGACGAGGGTATGCGTCGAGTGGGTACCCTAACCAGCCTCTCGAGGAGCAATTACCAATGGGTTCCGGGAGTGGCGAGGGAAGTACTCCCTCACCTTCACCACCTCAGGACTACCCACCGACCCAGTCACAGCAGCATACGCCATCTACCTCGGGCTTGTATTCCTACGTTTCTCCTGTTGATCCGAGACATCAAATATATCTCGGACAGTCCCATCATCATTACTCTGCGCAGCCACAGCATCATCACGGGAACGGTTTTCTAGCACCCACTTCGACTCCAGGGATTTCGGGCTCCGGGGAACCTACAGCCATAACACCCGCTTCATCGTACGAACGTGCAGGAGTGCCCCCAACCTCCCGCACCACCCGCACCACTCTTGAAAATCAGCATAAAAATCTACACTCTTAATTCCAGTTCTGGGTTCTGGTCACACGTTATTTTACTCTCTTATCACATACTTTTCACACGACCGCCATCGAACATTCTTCATTTGCATTGCCCATTTCCGACCTGTGTCTTGCCTTCCTATTAGCACTACTACCGCTTTAATGGACTAGCATGAATTCACATGTCAGCTGGCCGCGTACCTGATGCTCAGAAGCTTACTAGTAATATACATGTATAATTATAATCCTGTATACTCTGAACAGAAAAGTACCTTGTATTATTTTATACCAAGGCTAAATGTAGCAGTGTGACGATCGTCCGAATGATTCACTGGTTTCCCTAGATTAATAAAACTTGGAACCAACATTTGACTAGACAAGAGGTCCCGCACAGTAGGTCACGTGGCTGATTTATGCCTTCAACAAGCATGCTCAAGCAGCTCGAAAAGGCCATGAGCGTGATCCAAACGGATGATGCGGACGGACATAAACAAATCTACTGTTAGTCTATATCGCCATCCCATGGTTGCAATTGTTGTCCCTCACGCGACTTGTCCACCTGACTGAAGCGTACTCCATAAGAAATATGGACCCTCAAGGTGTGCCTCACATCACCGCACTTATATATGGATCGGGTAGGGTCCTTTTACCCGACATGCACTGGGAGAGCACTTCGGAACTCCTGGATATTTTTGCTCTCGCTGAAGTGGTTCGGCAACAAACTATTGCAGACGCAACCGAAGCACTCGAATGGGATAAGTTCTATCGTAAAGATGAGACGGCGGCAGCAGATGGGGAGCCCCTAACTGACGAAGAAAGGAAGACCCTGAAGGCTATTGTCAAGGCATCCACCTCCGAAACTCACAGGGAGACATATAGGTCGGTAGTCATGCAAGTGTGTTGGGCTGTGAGTTTCCTTCTCTACGAACGGGCGAGGAGGTAGCATTTCTGTACTAAAAATTACTAAATAATGTCAAGCATCTTCATCGCCTTCGCCGATCGAATGAAACGCTTCTCATTGCCTGGCTTTTCCCTCGATATTTTCCGTCTGTTGGCGAGCTCAGAATACTCGAGTCCACAAACAATTGTCCGCTGTGGCTCCATGGCATGTTTCATGCCGAGCTTTCCTTATATGAGGCCACCCGGGAGAAAGTGATGGAGTTCTTGGAAGATGCCGAAGATTGGGAGGTGGTGTATCTCAATGAAGTTCCGTGCGTTCGTCACTCCATGTTTTGGCTTTCTTGGTGTCAAACGTGCCAGTACAGACGTGCTGGCCAGAATTCAAAAGACATACGAAACACCGCACAGTACCAAAAGGATTTTTTTGACAGGTTTCCTCTTTTAGTGACATGGGATGTACTCACGGGCATTTTACAACGCCACTTGACTAAGGTTCAGCTAATCCATTTTCTAAGTTTCACTTGCTGACATTTTCTATTGTTGCTATGATCAGATTCAGAGCATGGTTGCAAAGTTGTATTCGATCTTCCCTGAAAACATCCCAGAGTCAAACACTGAGGCGGTACATATAATCTGTATCCTAGAGCTACCTTTGTTAATTGACCGGTCTGCTTTCTTAGGATATGAAAACTAACCAGTCTCCTCTTCTTGATACAGTGAAGCCCAAGACCAGCTTGCGTCTCGCACACCAAGGTAGTGTTCAAAATCCGCAGGCATCATCCAACAATCAGGTAGAAATAAAAAAAGAATCGCAAGAGTCCAACGCTTCATCGAGACTATCCTATGTTGATGTGCCAGAGAATGTCCCTCACGCTCCACCTACATCAATATTGAGGGGAGGGTCACAGGGTCGAACACTCCTATATTCAAACATGTAGATAACAATAATGTGACAACGCAAATGTGAAAAAAAATACTGATAATATAAATAGACTAACTTCACAAAAAAAAAAGTTTTGAATTGAAGCTAATCGGTCGGGCCCTGACCCAGTCAAAATCTCTAATTTCTTATCCCCTTACTACACCAGGGCAAGCTTTTAAGGGTCTCACTTTTCTTGACTTAAGTAATAAATACATGTTGTCCCGACTACTGGTTGGTAGGGTATGGTTGTTATGAAGTATAGAGAGAATAGAGTTATCGACTATGAGACATGTTTCAACTGGGGACATGGTGTAGGGGTTATCACGCTTCATTTGCATTGTTAGCTTGAAGAGGTCACGAGTTCAATTCTCGTTGTCTCCATTCTTTTCTCGTTTAGAGGTCCGACCTTTTTTTTACTGACTCCAGGTCCCGACAGGCTTATGCACACTTTACCACGAACGATTTTGCCCGTCATTCAAGTTATCAGGGAAAATAAAGGAACAAAGGAAACAATCAGGACCTTGTGGAAAATTACATCGAACACATATGGCTTATCGTGGGACATATTGTCGTTACAGGCTGGGCTGACTACCATTACTTTATATACCTTGTTGTCCCTAATACTCTTGCTGCTTCAGTGTGATGCAATTGCTGAATTCTAACAATTTCAGTGAGATGGCACAAAGTTGAACTTGTGAGAGCTACCCCGACTGAGGCACGTTCAAAAACTGTAGACAGCCGTAGAGGAAATCGTAAACTCAAAACCTGACATCTTTGGTCTTACCTTGTTGGATATGTACACAAGAATAATTCAGAGGACGTTGTAATTGGGATCGCACGCCAGTCATTTCACCCTTGGATGGACTTGCAATTCTATTCATGTCCTATTTACAAGTAGGTAGTGATGAGTTTATTTTATTTTATTACTGTATGATCGATACAACAATCTTTTTGTCCAGCATCGAAATGTTCTTTGCCCGTCAGTGAGGAAAGAGGCGAAGGAAATGTTGCAGCAAAACTTGACGATTTTGAATTTCCAGCGTGCATAATTACACGTTTTAGTTTCTTGAATTTCAAAAAGTCAGGCCCAGCGATTGGGATCGACGAAGATGGGTCTGTTGTGTATACGTAATGATCCGACCAGTCAGGTTTGTGCGTTCCCACTTCTCAAGCCTTGGGAAGGTAGGGTCAAGGAGAGAAAAATGCTTCTTTCAAACGAGGCCTGGGTGAATATTATTCCTGATGACGAATTGGCCATTCCTAGCCAACACATTGCAGATGCGGGTTTGTATGTCCACTGGCTCAGAGCCATTCTGGAACATGATTCCGATTGATTTGGAGTGAGGGAATACTGTATTGAAAAGAGGACGCGAAAAAGCATTCTGCTAGTATCATGGACGATACTGGATCTTCTAGGTGTGCAAAGAGTTTTCATAAAAAATCCGAGCCGGCCATTCGAAGGGTGCCAGATCATGACTTCGTTGAATATGTCATTTGGGACACCACATGAGCGCGCAGAGGCTTTTGACCAGTTTCTTCTTGACTGTGCATGATTAGCGCAACAGACAACGACCAGACGGATAAGTATGTACGGTCCCCAATATCTATGTGATCGAACTTAGCTATTCCCGTTTGTGTTTGATCACAGTAAGGCAGCATCTGGCTCATCCGTCGATAATGTCCCGTCTCGCCATCCAAGGAACTCTAACCACTCCATCCCCTGTTTGTGAAACATCATAAGGGCTAGCACTAGCGGAAGATACCATAAACTCGTGTGAAATAGAATCTTCGCTTCTTTTTCAGTGCCTATCCTCCAAAACTTCCATGCCGCTGTGAATAGGTAGGCGTTCGGCACTAGACTTGTCATTGCGAATGTCCAACTCGTCAAGCCAGAGAAAGGAATCAGGACAGAGCAGATCCCAACCAATGCTCCGGCATGGCGAAGGGACACGAGCGCATTTAGCGATGGATTTGTGACAGCCAGCATTTTATAACCACCCTGAGCGTATGAATCACGGACGGTGTGTGCAAGTGGGTTAAAATGAGGAAACTGCCAAGAAAATGCTAGCGCAAAAAGGGCTAGGGCAGACAATGGGTTATCGACATATTCCACCGGGAAGACAGCAGTGACATCCGAAAGAAAAGGGGGTGGAAATAATTGAATGGGATACGTTGATGAGGGGAGAAGCCTTCCCCCGCAAGCTGTCCAACCAATCAAAGGTGGTATTCCACCAACAAGCGACCCAACCCATGTGTTCACCACACTGGACCGCTTCAGGCTTGTATAAACTCCAGCATAGAGCCCAATGTTTGCCATCCCCAGCAGGGCGGAGATTGGATTACAAAATAGTGCAAGGATGGCTGGCCCAGCTAATCCGGTAGTGATGGCAAAACCGGTGGCATGGGCAGAAGAAATGGCACCCCGGACGAGCGGCCTCATTCTCGTTCTTGTCATTTGGGCGTCAAACGGCACTTCTTTGAGCTGATTAAGGGTGTTTGCAGAAGCTGAGCAGAGGGCCGTGCCTATTGCAGTAGAGAGAAGTACAGTCAGTGTGACGGGTAATGGCGATAGTGCAACACCGGACATGGATGTCAGAACGACAAGGAACGTGAGACGAGACTTCGAAAGTTGACTGTAAACCTTCAGAAGGTTAGATAATGTCGGGGGGGGAGTGGGTTTATATAAGGCTAAATGGTCTCCGGAGACAGTGCTTTCAGGATGAATCCTCGCAGTGTTCGGAGAGTCATTTGGACGACCTAGATCGACACTAGATCGAACACCCGACCTTGAATAGAGGCTGTCATATCGTAGGTTCGGAAGAAAGTAGGGTAAATTATTATTGAGCAAAGGCGTAGTGCTGAATATTGGTCGAGAGCCATTCGCTAGAGTGAGTCGCTGCTTCTTCAGAGAATGTAGGAATTGATGAGCAAATTCTGGGAAAGCCCGATTCAGCAAGGCTTTACGAGTAGTAGCAATCATCTGGACTGTAACAACATATGAGTTGAATAACAAGAATATGGAAGGAACCTGCTAACCGGCAGTCTTTTGGTCTCAACGTTTGCAGCATTCAGACACGTACACAAGTGTACACAACCATCCATGTTGACGGACGCGCGGTTTCCACCACCAAAAGCTAATATCTCACACCTTTCTCCGGATCGACGCAACCGTGGTCCTTCCAACATAGGATGGAACCCTATCTCGCTACGATTGTATAAACTCTTGGGCGCAAACTACGACGATGCGGGGACAATAGAAGGTCTTGACACACTCTCTGCATTTTATTCAACCCCGGTTACGGCATCTTCTGTTGCAAGAGAGGTTAATGGACATGAAGATATTAACAGCGAAGCTGAAGAAACCGGATCAGACGTAGCTGCCGAATCCCCGAAGACGGTATATACACCCAGAGACACCGCTGCCAGAGCTCGTAAGAGTTTGCGGCGTGATACCGAGATGAAACTTGCAGAGGGGAGCCAAAAGTTTCTTAGAGCGTTTGGTGAGGTTGACGAAGTATGTTATATGATCTGATTGATGCTAGTCGACCGCCGGTCGTCTGACGAAATGACAGAAGCTAAACGTTCTCGAAGACCATATACAGGAAATGCATGCAAGGTGCGACGAGGCCGAGGCCAAACTCAAGACAACAAATGATGCTTGTAAACACCTGCTGAGCCGAGCAGAAGGCTTGCGAGCACAGCGGTCAGTGGCCCTTAACCAACTTATACATAGGTCTTAAATCTAAGTGGTTATAATAGTCAAAATATGACTACACGAAAGTCAATTGTGTCTCTCTTTCTCTCCCAGTTCACCTTAACTGAGGCAGAAACTGAAGCCATTACATCGCGTGACATACCTGTTGGCAAGCGGATGTTTGAAGCAATGGACAGGACGGAGAGCATACGTGAAAGTTGTCAGATATTGCTTAGCGGCGAGGGCGGGAGTGCAAATGCGGGGTGACGATTATTTTATACTCATTCCCTTATACTAAATGCTGAATTTTTATTTTAGCTTAGACGTCATGTCACTGACTTCTTCACTACTTGAACAAGCGTACCAGAAGATATTTCGATGGTGCTCTTACGAGTTTCGTCAGCTTGGAAAGGATGCTCAACTAGAAGTTGGCTCTGTGATGAAAGAAGCTGTGCGGCGGCTAAGGTCACAACCTGAACTATTATCGTAAGATTTTGTTGCTCACCTGAGCTTGATTTTAAGATGTCCCTTATATTCAGGGAAGCCTTAAAGTCTTTATCACAGACACGTCAAGCGACCCTCCTGACAACATTCCTTGATGCTCTAACACGAGGCGGGCCTTCGGGCCTGCCTCGCCCAATTGAGATTCACGCACACGACCCAACACGCTATGTCGGGGATATGCTAGGGTGGGTACATCAGGCTGTTGCGGGTGAACATGAATTCCTCGATGGCTTGTTTGGTGTGAATTCAGATGGCAGGATGGTTGGAGCTGTGAGGAAGTTCTCCTGCCAAACTGAGGAGGAGCTATGGGTTCGCACCCTCATGGATGAAAGTGTTGAAAAATTATGTCTACCATTAAGGGTAACTGACTCGAAAAAAAAAAATAGTCCCTTATGACGTACGACTAATTGTTATGCTGCATTGTGTTCACAGATGCGTGTACACCAAACCATCAAGTCACAGGAAGGGAGTATCACCTCTTACAAAATTGCCAACTTGCTACAATTTTACATGATAACGATGAGGCGCACAATCGGAGATGAAGCTTTGCTATCAAGAACTCTCAAAGAGTATATATCTTACTATTCAAGATATAGTCGTCTGATCTGTCATTATAGAATAACTGATTTGGCTTACAAAGTATTTTTTGATGCTATTGAAGCTCAAGGCCGAAGCCTTGTCCGTTTTTTGCACGTAAGTCTCTGCATACAGGTCTTTGTCCTATGTTCCTCTGACTATCCTTCAGCCCCCGGAAGTCGACCTTGCGGCTCCTTTGGCACTGCGTGACTCTTGTCAAGTCCTTCGGGAAATTATGTCTGTCTATGAATCTTCTGTTCTAGGTGAAGAAAACTCCGAAGAGCAGCGACGAGGCTTCAAGCAGATCTTAGATGCGGCCGTTGATCCAATGTTGGAAATGTGTCGACGTATGGCAGATATGAATCAGGACACCACAGGCTGGGAACGGAGTGTCTTTTTGATCAATTGTCTGGATTATCTGCAGGCGATTTCAAGATCTTTTTGATCCTAATACTTTCACTCATATCTTGATATGTTTTAGAGTATTATGCAGCCATTTGCTTTCACAAACGAGAGAATCGAAGAGTTGGAAGTTCTACTCCAAGGCAATGTCAAACTTTTGACTGAAGAACATGCAAGTACCCTATTTCTTTCTTTCTTCCTTTTTTGTTTACTCATTGTGTTGGATAAGTATCAGCGACTTCTTGAAGAAAGTGGTCTACTGTCCTTGGTAGAAGCTATAGAGTGGCCAGATAAGAGTGTATGTCTTAACGCATCTATGCATCCCCAACTATTTAGCACAATTTTCCAGACGGCTTTGTCCCACCTTCCGGCTGCATCATCACAAGAAACGTCCAGTGCTCTGCGCAAATTTGATTCCTTCCTCTCAAGCCTCGATGTCCTCTCTTCACCTCGGCTTGCTCTGTTAGCTGTCCCTAGACTAGCAACGCTTATTCACCGATCAGCTCTAAAGAAAATCGGTGATGCATATGGTCGTATCTGTGACGAGGTCCGGAACCCAGGAAACAAGTATGAGTTTGCAACGACTCTGCTTGGTAGTCAGAGACCATTTGGACAGATGCATGTACTGTGGCAGGTCCTTGGGGTACAGGATAATATTTAATGTCAGTTGTAAATATAGATGTCGATGGCCTGTTATGATTTTGGCCTTGTTTTTTTGACTGCCATTCGTTTCTGTCGTAACAAATCAAGCCGTGCTTTCAGAGCATTGACCCTTTCATCGGCTTCTTCTTGGGCACGCTCTTCATCCAACAAACGATCCATAATGAGTTCCTTTTCTTCCTCCTCTCGTCTTCTCTGTTCTCCCCCATCGTCTTTCTGCACTGCATTCGTTTCATGGTCATGTTCGACTTTGGATTCGGGAGCAAGAGAAGACGGAAAGCCTTCTGGAATCTCGGTTGACAGCTGGGGTTCCGCAAAAATTGTGGCTCTTTCAAATGTTTCGCGAACTTCGGCATCAACTGGGGCATTGATTACTGCCTCCTGAAATTTAGCCCACTCCAGGTCAAGACTGCTCTGGGGTCGCGGGGTGGTGAGAATAGATGGTGATTTCCTGTCACCTGCCTCTTCCTCGTCGTCAGAGTCCACTTCTCCAACAGCAGCTGAGTGGGAGGGATCCGAGAAAAAATCTGGTGGTAGACCAGTAGCTGGGGTATCTGGTAATGCGGTAGAGTGATGGTTATCGTTATTTAAACGAGGTTTCTTTGTTGCTTCATCTGGGAGACTGTCATCTCCATCGACTTCTTTCCTTTTGCTTAGCACGATTTCGTCTCCCTTAGCCTCTTTGCTTCTCTCGTCCTCCTTGAGACGTGCAGCATTGGTTCTGTGGGACTTGGATCCTAAATGACCATTCCACGCGGAAGCATGCTTTACAAAAGTGGAACATGCTGTGCAGCGTAATTGTCCGGTTTGGCTATAAGCTGCAAATGGATGAGAAACGCGTTTCTCCTCGCGTTTAGCTTTTAGCAGAGCTCGAACGTCAGCCATCTTGGCTGAAATGAAAGGATGCGCGCCCACAACCACCCCCACTCTCTTCCGAAACATGGCGACGAAGCTGCAAGACTATCAAGAGAAGCTCATCTCTACCACGTTGTCAATTGGTGCCTTGAAATTTGGTTCGTTCAAGCTTAAATCTGGCAGGTAGTTCATTACTGTTTTCAAGAGAGAACGAAATCATGAGATAAAACCGTCTAGGGTATCGCCGTATTTCTTTCAAACCGGACAATTAAATACGGGCTCTCTCATTGAAACCCTCGCATCTGCATATGCCACCCACATTGCTTCCTCTCTCCTGTCATCAGAGATACCCCCGTTTGATGTCATATTTGGACCGGCATACAAAGGCATACCTCTAGCGGCTACTGTAGCTTTACTGCTCTGGAGAGACCACCGCATCGATGTTGGGTGGGCTTATGATCGGTTGGTTTGCATTGGATGAAGTTTCAGTTTATGCTTAATGGTACCATGTGACATTCCAGAAAGGAAGCCAAGACCTATGGAGAAGGTGGCGGTATTCTTGTGGGCTCAACGATCGCTCATAAACATGTGCTTATTCTCGATGACGTAATGACTGCTGGAACTGCAATCCGTCGTGCTCTGAACGACATCAACAATGCTGGAGGCAAAGTAATTGGCGTCGTTGTTTGTCTTGACAGAGAGGAAGTTGGCACCGACGTAAATCTCGATTCAGGTCCCAGACTGAGTACAATGAATCAAGTGGCGCAGGAGATCCATGCACCTGTTCGCGCCCTTGTGCGTATGAGGGACCTAATGTCTTGGTTGGAACGTCAAGGTCGTCAACAGGAACTCGAACAAATGGACGCCTACTGGAAAAAATATGGTATTGAAGAAGCGTGAGACTCTGTATTCGCCGAGTCTGTCTCTTTTTGTTTTAATTTTTCGGATTTAACTAATATAAACTGCGCAGCTTTTTTCATTTTTTATAGATGTTTGAATTGTTGTATTTAGGGTATTTAGGAGTCTGAAATCCCATACATCCATGAGAGCGATTCACACTCTTGGAAAGTTTCCATCCAACCAACTTGAGTTAGTTGAATAATTTATTTACACCATGTTATGTAACATCTATGTTCATGGCATGTTTCTACAGTCAAATCAGCCATCGCCTAGTCGCTGTCCCGCACCCCAATTATATCCTGCAGTTTCTCTAACTGGTTGAGTTGCTGCATCACGTCTGGCACCGAAGCCACTCGGCTGAGGGCCACTTGTGCCTGCAGGTAAGGGTGGCGGTGGCATGAGGCGTTTCAACCACTCAGGTGCTCGACCGAGAGTACTCCGTTGAGCTGATAATTGATGAACTTCTGTGCATCGAGAAGGTTGATAATCGACTAACTAGCTGTATCTCTCCATGTGAGGAGCCACCATACGTGTCCCACTACGATACCGGTCAAGGATCGAGCAAGTGTCTAGTAGGCAAGAATAGCAGTCAAGAACAGATATGGGAGGAGTAAAATTACATACTTGTGTACCACCCATGATAGTATCCAATGCCAACAGAACATAAGGCCACCACTTGGCAGGGACCGTGACAAGTCCAAACAATGAAAACTGTGTGTTAGGAGAGAGGCGAGACGAGAGGTAGACCAAACAAAGTAGTAGTGGTCGATGAAGAATATGGGAACCAAGAGGGTGATTGAGTCCCTGAGGATCAGAATGAGATAATGATGCGACGCTCCAGGAAATGGATCCAACGTACAAGAAGGCCAAGGGAGGCTAGCATAAGTTGCCATGCGTAGTCTGCAGACCGCCTCGTGTAATGTTGCGATTCTAAATCGTCCGATGTGCGACTGGGAAATACAAGGTTGATGGAAAAAAGGATGTCGATGGATATTGCTTGACTTACTACATCATGATAAAATCGAATATAAAGTTGATTCCAGTGCCTTAATTGTCAAGTACAATCATTAGTGCGCTCTTGCAACACATCATGCAGAGGATCACCTCCATAGAAAAACGAGGACCATAGTCTCCATACCTGTGTAAAAGCATAAGGGTTGTTTTCAACAGGTCTGCCATTTGGATGAGATATTTTACCATGCCTCTAGTTGTTCAAACACCAAAGTATAATGGTAGAGTACTTTATATATTGACACGAGCTGAAGAATAACAGGCAATGTAACGGCAAGTGAAGAGCCCGCTAGAAACCGTGTCACTGGGGGGATTTTTTTGATTTCGGACATAAGGGCTGCTGTATCCATTGTGATGCAGTTGAAACACAGAAAGGTCAAACCAGCAGACACGTCAGTTTAGGTCACGTGATCAATTGCATAGATTGTGACCACCAACTTTAAGCAACTCAGGGAAGTCGACATTACTCGCGGAGATGCAGCCGATGCAGCCCTAGTACTCACATACAAGGGTAATAACGATCAAGTTGGAATATGTCAGTGCTGTTGGAGTTAAGCGCAGTAGCTAAGTACAGACAAGCTCAGTGATGGGGAGTTCACTGAGCACATACTATTAGCCTACCTAAGTACAGACAAGCTATGAGATGGTAAGCTTAATCTGTCTACTATATAGAGAGAAGAATATGCACCTCAGTGAATGGGGAGTTCACTGAGGTGCCTGTAACTACATGTCTGTTTATATATACAACCTTAGTCATGGATAGGGAATAGCATGGGTTAGGCCAACCTGCATGGGTCACCAGGTTGGGTGTCCTTGGGTTTGGGTGTGGGTCAAGCCAAGAGCACCCAGGACCCAGGCCCAACCCACTGTGTCAACTGTGTATGCATGCATGTGCACACATACAACAACCACCTGGGGACTCACTCCTGTTGTACATGTGCACGTATGACACACACATGCTGCATGTGCACACGTACAACATGAACACACCAACATGAATGCACTGTACATGCATGCATGCAGGATGTGCATGTATGGCATGTTTGTGTCTATTAGGAACCACTTTGCCAGCATACCCGACTATTCAAATCAGCCCATTCAGCCTAACTCCACTCCCATTCACCTATTCAACCATACACTCTTCAGCCTTTGAATTCAATGCACCTCGTATATCCATCTTGGCATCACATGCAACTTTCATTATACTCCACTCATTTACATCAATCCCCATATGCTTGCAAATCCATTTTCACTTTATTACCTTTAATACTTTCCTTTTACATTCCACTCCACTTTCCTTATTTTGCAATTCCGCTCTATCATTATATCCTCTGATATCCAATCTGCTACTACATTCCTTATAGGGTAACTCCATTGGGAATTAGGGTGACCCATCACCCCTCAATGTAATGGAGGAGATCAAGATTGGGACATAGTATTTGTTTCTCACTTTTCTCAATCCTCAGACTTTCTTATCTATTATAGGAATCTAGTCAACTCCTTGTAGATTTGAAAGTAGTATAAAGATCTTGTACATTCAGTAGTTTAGTCTTCAGTCAGATAATCAACTAAGATTTCGACTAAGCTTCTTCTGTTCATCTCAGTCTTCATTCTGTTCTTGCTTTTACGAAATTAGGGTCCAGTGCAGTCCAGTGGGTGCAATACACAAGTTGAAGCCAAACCCTACTCAGAACCTTGCTATTGCTTTACCTTTGGGAGATGTTAGTTTTATTACAACTACATCATTCCTTTACATTGTAACAGTGTCATACATCACATTCAGCATGTGTGTGTCATATGTTGTGTTCGTGTTGGCACGTGTAGGTTTGGCATGCTGTTACAATGTGAAGGAATGATGTAATCGTAATAAACGTAAAATCTCCCAAGGATAAATCAATGGTGAGGTTCAGGACAGGGTACGGCTTCAACTTGTGTGTTGCGCCCACCAGATCGCACTGGCCCTAATTTCAGAAGTTGATTATCTGACTGAGGACTGAACTACTGAAGTACAAGATCTTTATACTACTTTCAAATCTACTAGGAGTCGACTAGATTCCTATAATAGAATAAGAAAGCCGAGGATTGTGAAAAGCAAGAATGGAAATACTACACCCCAAATAATAATCTCCTCCATGACATTGGGGAGTGACGTGTCACTCCGATTCCCAACGGAGTTACCCTAAGGAACGTAATAGCAAATTGGATATAAGAGACTGAACGGAATTGCAAATAGATAAAAGTGGAGCGAAACATAAATGAAAGGATTTTGATGTAAATGAAGACAGAATGGAATAGTGAGCATATGGAGTGTGACGTAAATGAAATGAATGAATTGACAGGAGCATGTGACACCAAGACGGATATACAAGGTGCATATAGTCCGTGGGCTGAGGGTGTATAGTTGGATAGGCGAGCGAGGGCGGAGTTGGGCTGAGTGGGCTGAAATGAATAGTCGGGTATGCCAGCTTACAGTTCCTGACAGTATCCCCCCCTTACGGCTGAGTCCCATGAGGCCACGGAAATGAGGTTCTAGAATGGTGGCCCCGTTGGAGTTTGGAAATGTGAAAGTGTATAAGAGTGACTATGAGGGAGTTTGGGGGGTGAATATCGTTGACATTGCAAATGGAAGAAGAGTTGTTCATCAACCCCTCGTACGTCTGCAAGCTCATGGGCATGTACACCTCGCCCATCGTCTCCTACCTCAACAGTGCCAACCGTCCTCCCCCCATCAACATGCCTACTCCCACCCCATCAATGATTGAACATAACCGTGTGCAACTCGAAGAGGACACGAGGGATGCGATTGATATGCAAGCCCCTGATGAGATTATGAGCAAATTGCAGTAGGTTTGAAGAATTTATAGGCAATCTATTTAATTTA